>JAEKOY010002374.1:0-13478 GCA_021234595.1 Delia radicum | reverse complement strand
AGAGGCCTTAAAACCTTTCAAACTGTGTTCGCTAAATCTAAACAATTTAAGGTTCTTCTTGTTGACCGCATTTAAAAGTGGCCCATGGTTTTATATGTGCATAATTTCATTAGCTGTGTTCCGTAGATCAACTTTGTATGTCTTGGCTCAATTTTTCAAATTATGCTTTTACACTCAAAAAACGTCTGTGAAAACAGCACCATTTTGCTTGAATTATCCTTCCAGAAAAATTGCTAATATCAGCACACCCAAAAACGATGCCAAAATTTATGCTGAATTTACAATTTATTTTTGCTGATATTAGCAATTTTTATGCTTGGATTCGCCCAGCAAAAATGTTGCTGACTTTACTGACTTCGTGGAAATTCCAACCCCCCCCCCCCCCAAAAATGATATTTTTCAATACAAAAATGTAAAAAAGATTAAAATTAATTAAAAATACTCTAAGTTCCAACCCCCAAAACTTTTTCTGGATGCACGCCTGGTGTAGAGTGTAACAAATTGGGAGAAAACATATATTAAAGTTTGTCATTTTGCAAAATAACTGCTTAATGTACTAATGCATTAAAATTTGATCACTACGCTAAACTCAAAAAAAAGTTAGTAAAGTTAGTTAAGGCCAAGAAGAATGTGAATTACTCTTGGTTTTCAAGCGAATCCTCAGAATGCGTCGTGACGCGTCTGTGAGCTGAACAATCGCAAAGGGGTTTAGACTATAGAATTGGTCATTGTACCATACCCTAGAAAGGAAAAACAAAGTAGATAACAATTGAAAGAGTGGTTAGATCAAAATAAAAGCAAAAGATTTCTCTGTGTCTCTATTGCACCTGACGACACCATACAGATGTTGTTGTATGGACTGAATTCATAAACAGGACAACTCTACTATGGAGTCTTATTGTAAAACTGATCGTTTTCAATATTTATTGCATCCATATTTGCCAAATAATAGTCAATTTTATTGCCCATGATCCGAAATCCACAAAAGACTGACACCGTTCAAGATATATAAATTGTTAAGTTTACACCTACACTGCCGAACAATCTAGAATTAAGCAACCGGAGAGCCCTGTGACTTAAGCGCAGCCTAACTGTCACTACAGATATGCTGCGCTTAAGTCTCAATTGATTATGCAATTTGCAAGATTTAAAACCTCAGCCCGATAAACTGACAACCATCGCACTTGTCTGTTTTATCGACGAGATATCAACCGATCTATTGGAGGTACTAGATCAATCAGTGTGATAAGAATCGAAATTATTCAACATGTGTTCGGCTAGATTGTGCAGATATTTAGCACCGGCAGGTAATTTCTTAGATTCCCCCTAAAATATTTGAAAATCCCCTAACTTTAGGCGTTTTTAAAATAAACTTTAAATTATTTTCTAACAAAATTTAAGGAAACTTCTTAAAAGAAAATTATCTGTACAAATATGTCTTTCTCCTAAAGTTTCAACATTGGTCCACTTACAATAATAATTCTAAATTTTCTCACGAATTCGATACAGGATATCATGCTTTCTGAATGCAAAAGAGTCATCTGGCAAAGTTCTGAATTTCCCGTAACGATATGACCATCTCCTGTACACACAGAAAAATAAAGTGCCAACCGAATTGAAAAGTGTATTTTAATAGTAACAGATTATAAATTCAGTTCGAACAACGCTATTTACATTAGATTTCTGAATATTTTAGTTGTTGCAACTAAAATTTAGTTGATTTAACCTAACTTTGATGTGAAAACTAATGTGCAGTTCTATCAACCGACTGAAATTCGTAATAACCGAATTTGAGACGTAGTAACCAAATTTCAGTTGGCAAATAACAAAATTTTTCTCTGTATGTATTATAAACCCTATAACAGGAGTGCCCAAGAGTTCCTTATGGAAGAGCAAACACCAATACATTTAAAGAAAAACTAATTTTTATTCAATATTTTTTGTTGTAAAAACCAATACATACAAAGAAAAAAGAAAAAAAATATTTCAATGTTTACCAGCAAAGCATACGAAATTGTTGTTGCTTTGCACTTGCGTGTATACAGTGAAGAACGACAAAAAACTAATAAGACAAAGTTGTTTGTGTATTTCGTATTGCTAGTGCTGAGTGCTCTATGTGTGTATTAAAACACACAGCCTATAGCTAAGTGTTTTTACAAAAACAAATGAGCATGAAGCGCATAGGGCTTGGGCACCCTTGCCCTATAACATGTAACATTTCCCCACAGCCTGCAAATGGGATTATGTCGATTCTACCTTTCTTGTCCAAAGCAGCTTACTTCTATTTGCATTAAATTGTCTATGGGAAAAATATTATTTATATGCGAATAGGCTCGGATCCAGAAAAAGATTTTGGGGAGAGAAGTTAGAGTATTTTTTTTTAAATTGTCAAATCTTTTTGATTTTTTTGTATTGAAAACTTTGATTTTGAGGGAGGAAATGTAAAATTTTCCCACTCCATGTATTGAAAACTTTGTTTTTGGGGGTGGAAATGTCCCATTTTCCCAACCCCTGGATCCGCGAACCTATATGCGAACACAGACTTAACATTTCTCGTAAATTGTTTACAATTGCTTTTTAACACCAACTGTGCTTTAGGTTTCACCTTTCTGCTCTTTATGTGTTTATCAATAACTTCAAATAAGGGTCAATGCCATTGACTACCGATGTCATTATGAAGAACCTCCTTGTTTTATTTTTCTGGCACCACAAACTCTTCGTTGTTGTTAATGAATGAAAGGAAGTTGTAGAGTTAAATGGACTTGAATACATTTTACGAAATTTTCAAAAAGAGAAGCCAAAATATTAATTAGCACATGATTAGCGAAATGGAATTTTAGTGCTACTGAATTTAAAGTTTGCTTTTGTGATATTATTTTAAGTAGCGACGTGAACAAACAAATTTAAAGAGAATTCAAAAAAAAAAAAAACACAAAAGAGATCAAATTTCATTGAACTTTAGATTAACTTAAAGAGACATTTATAATGTGCAATAAAAATTGGAAAATGTTAAAACAATTTCACAATATGTTTGAAACGATTTCGAAATATTGTTCAAAATTAATGTGTTTTGTGAGTTTTGATTTATAGCAAAATTTACTAATCATAAATTAAAGTCCACCTTTGGTAGTTTATTACTTTTTGATCTAAATAACCATTAAACGTTTACAATTGTATGGTCATCAAAACTGATTTCGTAACAACATCAATTTTCAAAGTGGTTTTAAGTTTAGCTAAAACTATGAAGTCATATTGAAGTTGTTTTAGCTAAATATATTTTTTTCATAACAAGATTGATTGCTTAATCAAGTCATGATCAAGAGGCGATACAATTAGCCCCAGGAGGTCTTCATAAAATGTTCAGTTAAGTCTCTAACTAGTTGTAGTGTTTTGCAGTTTTTAAGACAGTTTTCCGATACACGACATGGTAAACGACCTAAAGTTGCAGTTTGTATATATTGAGGATTACAGTGAAACATCTTGTGAGAGAATGTTTGCATTTGAATAAGCTGCAAACGAAATCGGTCTAATTTGTGACCGACTTTGAGATCTTTTGCTGTATTAAACATTTCTTTAAATTGTATTTTAAGATCATCTGCCTACGTTTTATTTTTATGATACCTTAATTATATAAAATGAGATTTGACTAACCATTTATATTTGACTAAATAAATATTTTTACTTTCATCTCAATTATTTATAGCTACAGGGAAGACAGACACAAAATAAATCAAATAATTTATTCAATGCTGCGTTTCCACTATACGTGTTTTTGGTGAAACAAATGAATGGGAAAATATGGGAGAACACGTTTAGTGGAAACGTAGCTTCACACTAGATCTACCGGAGCAGTAGTTTTCAAGAACAAATGCTAGTGCTAGTAATGGAAAAAATAAAACTGTATGAGAAAACTAGAAAAAAATTTAAGTTTTGTTCAATTTAAAGCATAGGTAGAAGTATTAACCCTCTAACTGTCAAACGATGTTTTGCAACGAAATTCATACCATGTGCTCCACTCGAAAAACAAATAATACATCTTCAATAGCCTAATTTAGACGATATGAGCCAAAATACTTTAGGGTGCGTTTTGGAAACTAAAGCATATGAAAGAGAAGTCTTGGACAAAAAATATTTCTCTTACCAATATATAACCACGCTCGAAAAACTATTTTTTTTCTGCTCCTATTTAAGAAGATATCGGGAAATTAGGAGAAAAAGTATCTAAACTTTAATTTATATTGTTCAAACTTCAACGCTTTGCTATTAATACTTAATGTCTTCCTTCTGCTAAATTTCATAAAAATCCGTCTACACTCAAAAAAATAAGTTTGTAGAAAAGTTAGTAAAACATCTTGTAAATCAGGTATACTATTTTTCAGCAAATTTTTTGCTAAAATTCTGTTTTAAACTACAATTTTAGTTATACTTATTCAGCACTTAACTGTTTTGTCTTACTAATATTTTACTAATGTTTTACTAATTTATTTTGCTAAAAAAATTGTGTTGATTAGCACTTCAACAGTGCGAACGACAACCAGAATGAAAGATATACGCAGAATGAATTAGATGTCGCGGCATGTCTAGATGTAGTAGTGACAAGGAAAAGGATACTAAAAAGTACAGCTCTAGTAAGACATAATATAAAAAAAAACAACCATGGAAGATTTTTGTACCTGTTTTCCATACATAAAACAAAATTGTGGATTAAAACAACTTAATGCATTAATCTATTAATTAAATAAAAGAGAAAATAAAATATTTAAATTTAATAAAGATTAAATGTGTATTTATAAACTAAATGTTTATATATATTAATAATCTTGTGTGGTCAAATTGCAAACAAATATGCAATAGGTAGATAGACTAAAGCGAAAGACAAAGACATACATCTTAGGTAGATTTTTCTTTTTCCTTTTTCTTATTGCAAAAAAGCATCATTTAGACAAAAATTGATGTAAGTAGTTCAAAGATTATTTCGTTTATGTTACATATAATTATTTCTATTGTTTTTAGATATTACATTAATTCATATCGTCAATTTCGGAGTATGAACATTTTTATATTTTGTAACGTATTGAAAATTATTTTTGAAAGAATCACAAAAATGTGTTTTATGATTTTCAGCAAATAAATTAACTAAAGTATAATTTTTCTACAAATTTTTTGAGTTTTTTTCAGTCTACTAATATTCAGCAAAAATGGCATCACTTACAACATATCGGAAATCAGTGGACATCAGAGTGAGGTAAGTTTCTAAAAATAGAATTGTTGTGTTGTTGGATTTGTACTTCTGAGATTATGTATGCAAGAACAAAAACACCGTGTATTGAATAAAACTAGTTTTAATCACAACAAAACTCGACCTGACGATAGCTCAGAGGACCAAAGCGCTCTGTCTAACGCGTAGTGCGAGTGCATGTGGCATTAGAAATAAGTTTATCTATACTACGGTCAGTGATTGCACAGAAAATTTCATATAGACGCAATCGAACTAATAAAAACATAACAAATCTTACATTATTCAAAAATTCAAAAAAACAGGGTCACTGACGAAGGTTCAATACCAGAAACTGCGCAGTCTGATTCAGAAAAAATTGAAAATTTGCAATGTAGAAATGATTTTTAGAAAATACACACATTCTTCTCTACCACGCCTTGCACAATTAAATTAAATAAAATTGCATAATAATTATAGTATTAATTGCAATTGTCTGAAAAAGACGTTAAAATTCAAACTCAAACAAAAATTTTATTAATTTTTAGCAAAGGTTTTTTAATTTCTAATCTACTAAGTGTTAGCAAAACTTTTTGCTGAATCTACTAATTTTTAAAATTTTGCTGACATTAGCAATTTTTTTGCTGACTTTAGTAACGTTTTTATTTGAGTGTATTAGCTTATAAGTAAAGATGATGTCCTTTAGAGGAATCCTGATAAAATCCTCTGAGTCCTTGGACTAAATTAAGGACTTATTATTAAAGATAAAGCTTCAATCTTACTTATATTTTATTGTAACGGGTTTTAGTCAACTTAAATTGGTTTTTTAGCTTTTTGAAAACTATATTTTTTTAAAAATAATTAGTTTTTAAATATTACGAAATTTTGATTTTGAAGCTTTCTCGCTTCCAAACCGAAGACGGCATACGAAAAAATTATTCGCAAAATATTTATTAACTTTAGTTTTCTATTGGATTATACTAATTTCTAAGTATAAAACGCTCATTTGACGTATTTGTGGTAAATTTTATGAAGACTGCCCTGAGGCAGCCTTACACGCTAGAGGGTTAATTTGTGCTACCCACAGATAAATAAAGTGCCAACCAAATTGAAAAGTGAATTTTAATAGTAACAACTTATAAATTTTGTTGGCACAATGATATTTTCATTGGACTTCTGAATATTTTGGATGTTGCGACTAAAATTCAGTTGAATTAACCGAACTATGTTATGAAAACAAATGTTCAATAGTACCAACAGACTGAAATTTGTAATAACCGAATTTGGGTCATACCAAATCTCAGTTGGCAAATAGATAAATTTTTCTTTGTGTATACATTTTTATAAGTTGCTACGGAAAAAGTTTGGACTATATTTTTAATCGAACTTGCAAACTTCCAAAAGATTACATGCATTTCACAACAAAATCGTTTTTATGAAATTCCAATATTTAGCCAGAAATCAGACTTAAATTTAAAATATATTGATTTTTCCGAATCTGGTCTGAAACTTGTACTGAAATTGAAAAACATAAATTTTATACTATTACAGAGTTCAGTTCAAAAATGACCCAACATATTAAAAACTTTAAAGCACTCGTTTTCAAATATTTGCTCTATTAACTTACAAATCATTTTGGCTTTAATTTTGCACTTCACCTAGGTCGGACGTTGCGTTTTTTCAATGTTAATTGTTTTAGTAACAATAACAGTTTGTATAGAAATAGCGAAACTTTTCACCTAGGTAAAATACAAAATAAGCAACTTGATTGTAATTCGCTTTCACTTTTATCTTTTAAAACCCATTTTTACTAAAATTTTATAAAAAATCGAGAAACACATATTTTGAGTTTCAGGCCTTTGTCCAAGGCGTTTGGACAGGATATTAAGAAAGCCTCTCCCTTTAAAACACTTCCAGTCAAAATTTTCAGAAATCTAGACTTGGCTGATGGCTAAAGTTCATAGCTCCAGCGGATTGTGCTGGGTTACAACGTTTTTATTTGAGGTCTTAAAAAATACCTTATATGGATAAATTAACATATAGTTATCTAAAATTCACACAACCCTTTTTTTGCAATAAGAAAAAGGAAACATAAAAAATTACCTAAGATGTGTTTCCTTATGTTATCTGAACTTATATTTGTTTGCAATTTGACCACGCTGCATTATTAATCAGTACACTCAGGGAACTTCTGCTTTAAAAATATGTAGTTGTTTGGGTTGTAATACAGTTTCATCATTTTTAATGTAAATGTAAGTCATTTGTAGAACAAATAAAATTTTTAACTAACATTGTAGTTCATTTAAAAAAACAACTCACATCAAATGACTGTTTTATGATTTTACATTCATTTTTACAGTTGTTTTTTGTTATTTAAAAAAATAAAAAAAAAATTTTTTGGTTTATTTTTTACTACCATGTGGTTCATTTTTACTACAATGTTAGTCATTTTGTTGAACATTAAAAAACAAATGACAATGTTAGTTGTTTTTAATGAAATGTAAGTCGTCCTTTTTTTAAATGAAATTTCATTTGTTTTTGACTACAAGTGCAGTCGTCTTTACCAACATAATTTCCTAAGTGTATAAATTTAGTTTACAAATACACATTTAATATTTATTAGTTTTAAATAGTCTATTTTGTCTTAAATTTAATTAATAGACAATTACTTTGACGAGCCGGTGACAACACAAGACTAAAGTTGTGTAAATCTACAAAGTATGTATATATATTGCTGTAGTACTTTTGTTTTATGTATGAAAAACAGATACAAATATAATCCATGGTTGGTTTTTTTTATGTCTTACAAGAGTTGTACTTTTTAGTATCATTTTCCTCGTCTCTATTACATCTTGATATGCATTTACTTCATTATGCGTATATCTTTTAATCTGGTTGTCTTTCACACTATTAATGTGTAGCAATTAGTAAAACATTAGTAAAATATTAGTAAAAAATTAGTTCAAAACAATTAATTAATGAATATGTATATCTGAGCTTTTATCTGAAAACACAATTTCAGCAAAAATTTAGCTGAAAAAGAGAAAACTTGATTTGCAAGACGTTTTACTAATTTTTCTACTAACTTATTTTTTGGGTGTAGTTCAGGTTAAGACCAGCTGATTTAACGCTTAAAATTCTAACTATGGAAATTTTGTTTTAAAAATGCCATATAAAAAAAAAAACAAAGGGGTTTTTATTGATATAAACAATTGATCGCTTAAATACCCAGGCAGAAAAATACACTCGGCACAGTGTGTTGGCAAAGCATCGGTGACTGTTTTTTATGCGTTGGCAGAACGGGAACGCGTCCGGATTAATAATCTTGACAGTATTGTCCTGTTACCCGATTGATAACAGTGGCCAACCGTTGGTTTGAACGAACTTGCAATAACGTTGGCAATGTTGTGCTTTTAAAATAGCTTAAATTAAATTAATTTTGGCCAAATATGTATAATAAACCATATTTAAAAAGCTGCAATTTACACCACATTTAAATGTGTGAAATAATATAAAATTAAAAAAATGCTTCTAATTGGTTGTAATATTGGTGAAAACAATGTTAGCAAAACATTTTGGTGGAGGTACTGGCAATACAAATGCTTTGCAAACAACAGACAGAATGAGGTTATGTATGGAACAATATATCGTGCAGATGGCCGCCGCGGCTTTGCTGGCATGCACGCGATCTTTTAATGAAATTTTCAATGACGGTTTTGCATGAATGCTGCGGTATTTCATTAATGCAGCGTCCAATTTCCTCTTTTAAGGCTTGAGTCGTCGTCGGCTTATTCGCGTAAACCATCGACTTCAAAAAACCCCAAAGAAAAAAATCTAATGGTGTTATATCGCACGATCTAGGCGGCCAATTCTGATCTCCAAAACGCGAAATAACACGACCGGGAAATGACTGATGCAGCAATTGAATTGTATCTCTGGCTGTATGACATGTGGCGCCGTCTTGTTGGAACCACATGCCCTCCACATTCATTTCTTCAATTCTAGGCAAGAAAAAACTGGTTATCATTTCACGATACCGAACACCATTGACTGTTTGCGCTTGACCTGCCTCATTTTCATAAAAAAAAATGTAAAATGATTCCTCCAGCCCAAAAACCACACCACACAGTGACACGTTGAGGATGCATTTGCTTCTCGTTAATCACTCGAGGATTTTCCTCACCCCAAATGCGACAATTCTGCCTATTGACGAAACCATCAAGATGAAAATGGGCCTCGTCACTGAAGATGCTTTTTGCGAACTGTAGCCGCAAAACTTTCACCATTTTGGTAAAACATTTCACAATGAGAATGCGTTGTTCATTCGTGTAGCGCTCCATTTTTACTAACCTCGTACCTTCTACTAGCAAACAATAACAATTGTTTCAAATGTCAAACAATGACACTTCGAATGTTTTTAGATTTAAAAATTGCGTTCTTCTTGGGACACCCTTTACAATAATAATTGTGCCTATTGTGTGTAAGCTTTTGCATATGAACTTGTCGAAGAAAATTTGCTTACGACCACGTTTTCCTCCATAACTCCATAACCATATAAGTCACCATCTTAAAATGTTGCCACAAATATAGAGAGGCCTTAGTTTTAACATATATTTTTTCAGAGTTTTAAAAAAAAGTAGATTTTGTTATATGGGTCTTTGAACATTAAACTTAAAAAAATTACCTTTAATACAAATACCATATCATTCTAAAGGTAATGTTCTCACCTAAAAAATGGTACCAATAGTAAATTATAGAGTTTTAATGTTATGAGCGACTTTGTATGGGCACTTTGTTAAAATTTTGACGTTTTTGCCAATATTCATGATGTCATATTTCGAAAACCGAAAGTGTTTTGGGTCGAAATGTTAATGATTTAATAAACATTACCCGTTTACAATATTTGTGGCGAATTTCATTAAAATCAGAGATGACAAATCCGAAAATGACAGTTTTCTGTGCGGAATTTCCCTTTGGTAATTTTAAACACGTTGGATTTTACAAAAATAGCAGTTGTTAACTATATTTTGGTAAGGTTGGCAATTTCTACATGGGTAGTTTTCGGAATTTTTCGAATTCAACGTTAACTCTTAGTATTCAGCTTGTGTAAAAATATGAAATATTTCTCAAAATTCAGACTGAAAATCTGAAAAATATTTAATAATTGTAAAACTAAATTATAACCACTTAACTACTTTAACTACTTTTGAAAACCAAATCATCCTTACCGCAATTTTTAATATAACAATCCGTAAAATGTTTCTATACGTACATTAAATCCATATTTTTTTTTATATTAATTTATGACAAGCTTATATGAAAAATTACCAATCAATCTTTATAGTTTTACTATTTTTGCTATGCATTTTATAGTCTTTGTATTATTATCCGCTCTAATTTCATTGATAATCCATCTTTTTACAACGCACTATACTAGCGTCATCATAACTAAACTAAACATCATCCAACAAGTGCTCGTCCATCAAAAATGATGTTGAACATTCAAGTCATGTAAAGTAAAATGCAATTTTTTTATTTTTTTTGCTTTATATAAAGTAAATATTCATGAAATGAAAACGGTTTTATAATAAAACGGAAAAAGGATAAATTACTGACATATAACTTGTTTAGTATAGTTAAATTTTTATAGTCAAAGACTTGAAGTTATCTGTTAAATTTTGACATTTCAGATGGGAGATGTCTTTCAAATCGATAATGTTGAGTGAAAGGGTAGAGATTTAAATTCAAACTAAAATATTGCTGGGTTAAGAATATTCGCTGGGAAATGGGACTATTATCACGGTACTGAGACAGTCATCTCTCTAAAATATATCTGTCTCACAACAATATTTATAATAAACCTGGACGCATGAGAAGTTAATATTTTTGTTTAAAGGTATCAAGCGTTGGTACTCTTGTTTTCGATTTTAAAGCTGAATTTGGTAGTACTACACACAAAAAAAAAATAAAACCCCATTTCAATCACGAAAACCACCGCACAGAGGGTTGAAATGTACCAAAAGTGAGGATTAATTCAAAAGCTGAACTTTATCCTACACATTCGTGTTTGGTACTGGGTGAAAGGTAATTAAATTCTACATCACTATTTGCCAAAAACTTTTATTTTAAGTAAATTACTCTATTGACTGTGAGCGGTCAAAGTCAAATAATTTTTCAAAATTTTGCGTGCCGTGCCTAAAAATGAAAATTGAGATTTTTCGAGTGCTGATAATTCTTATTAAGCGTTCCAAAAGTAAATATATTAAGATGGAACCATCAACTTCATGTATTTGGCTACATAATTACATAAATTTTTTTTAGATAAATGTTTTGCAAATATTTTTAATATTTTTTTAAATAGTGCTCCATATTTGGGGTATTTTCGATATATACACAGAGTTTCAACAAATTTCTTTTCGCAATCCAGCAAATTTTATTAAATGATATTTCAATATAGTATTTTAGCTTATATATTCCACACCAAACTTTTGCAGAGACACCGCGTTTTTTTACTTATTTAAATTTTGTGAAAGAACTGCAGTTGCTAAATACTTACGATGATGAGATGGTTGCGTGAGTTAATTTTGACTCACGCTCGCTTACAAAAAATAATTTCAAATTTCAAATGACTTTGTACTCTAAGTGGGGCTTTGACGGAAGTTCGGGCCATAGCTCTTATAAACAAGCATTTTACGGATCTGACGCTAGTGATTCTGCGGTATTTATAACATCTATTGTGCCATTTAAAATTGTTTGTTTGAATAAAACAATTTGGCAAAATCATCGACCTTCTTCTACTAGATTTTGTAGACCCATAAAAATTGAATTTTTGAAAGAACCCGTAAGTACTTTCACAACTTGAAAAAGAAAGAGTAGAAAATGATATCAAAACTCTGGAGGATTCCGTTGTTTTAGTAGGTGATAAATCAATAAAAATAAATCACAAACTAATGTTAGTGATGATTGATGTCATATAATAACCGAAACAAAATCCACACAAAATGTTTCGTTTGTTGTGCTACGAGCAAAGATTTCAACTGTATTGATGAAATGATTAGCCAGAAGTGTGAACAAGGATACATTTCAGTTAGGTTTATCTATTCTCCATGGCTGGATTAGGTTTTTTGATGGTCTTCTTCATGCTGGCATATAAATTACCACTTAAAAAGTGGCAAGCTAGGTCAGATCATGACAAACAAGTTGTTAAAGACACAAAAACAAGAATCCAAAAAGAGTTCAAAGAAAGAACTGGATTAATCATTGGCCAACCAAACAGGCTTTGGCAAACCAAATGATGCAATACCACGTGAAGGTTTTTTAAGAATGCAGAACTTTCCCCAGAAATAACAAAAATTGATCTAGAGTTCATAAACGGAATGAATATAATACTTATTGTCGTGTCATGTTTCCAAGAGGGTCAATAGTGAAAAGTTTATTGACTTTGCGCACAATACTGCAAAACATTTTGTTAAAATATATCCCTGGTACAAAATGTCACCTTACCCTTCATAAACTTTTTATACACGGACCGGAAATAATATCCAATGCCCTTTGCCAATTGGTGAGCTATCAGAGGAAGCACAAGAGGCTAGAAACAAAGACTTTAAAAACTATAGGGAGTACTTGCGCGTAAATGCAGCCGGGAAAAAACTACTGAATACATATTTAATAGATTTTTGCATACTTCAGATCCATTTATTTCCAGCATGAGTAAAACTAATATAAACTAATAAACTTTGGAATTATTAATTCTACCCGAATAAGGCGACAATGATGATGAGGATTCTGATCATGATGATATGATAATGATGATATGATCATGATGATAGTGATCATAATAATGATGATGATGATTATGGTGATGATGTTGAAGATATCTAAAGCTATTATCACAATAATAACCAAAGTGGATTCACATGCATAATTATGTACATAAAATTTTTCTCTTCTTTTTTAAATAAAAAAATATTTTCTATCAATTTTTTTTCAAAAACCATATTTTTTCACTAAATAATGTAGTTATTGCAAAAAAATTTTTATATCAACAATAATTGGCTTCCCTAAATTAATCCTCAGTTTACCTATGTTCCGTCCCACTGTACACCGATTCAATAACTTGAATTAATGAAATTCCGACATCAAGGCAAAATTGCTAATTCAATTAGAAATTGATAGTTCTTTTAATGAATAATTTTTCAATTAAATAATAACTCATTTGAATAAAAAGTGATCAATATTGTATACCTTCTCAAAAAGCAAAAAA
>JAEKOY010002373.1:0-13503 GCA_021234595.1 Delia radicum | reverse complement strand
ATAAATCTGGCAACTCTTGTGGTGAATAGTCGTGATTAAAGCTAAGCTCTAAATAAAAATCATTATTTTGTGGAATTGAATAAGTTACAACGTAAAAGTGTTAAAAAAAACTCAATTTTAAATTGTGAATTTGCCTGGGACAATAAAGTTTTATTACTACAAATCAATTGTGAAAAATAATAAGAACAAGTATTTGCAAAATATAGCCAGAAAAGAACAAAAAAAAATATATTTAAACTGTTATAATAAAAACCAAATCATCTGGTTGTTGCATCTTTAAACGTCATTGTTAGCAACATTTTTAAACATTCTGTGGAACCTATCCTTAAACAAGTATTTTTCAAAAATCCTAAAAGTAGGCTATAAAAAGCTTGAACATTAAATATGACACCAATTACACCAGCGGCAAAAAGATTACACGCAGAAACATCACCAAATGAGAATGCAGTAGGAACGATGAATCCAATGGACTTGATGGAGATGATGCAAGGATCTATGGCAAAACTATTTGATGAGAAACTGAAGGGTCTAGCTACCAAAGAGGATCTCGAGGTTGTTAAACGAAAGTTGAACATTACTACTAAAATAAATGACGTCATTAAAGAAAATCAAATTTTAAAAGAAAAAGTTCGAGTCTTGGAAGAAGATAAAAATAAAGATCATGTAACCATTGTACGTTTGGAAGAACATATAAAAAAAAAAATATTATATTAGAGGTGTATGCAACAACAAATCAATATACGAAGCTGTAGACTGTATTATAAAGGAAAACCTCAAATAAAAACACCAATTGAATTTGAAAGTATTCGTAAAATATATGAAACCAATGAAAAACGAACTGTTTTGCGGAGTTGAAGACTGAAAGGATGATTCAAGAAATTTTAAAGCACACTGGGACCTAAAAGGTACATCAATCAGCATTGAACTTGATCTTGGCAGCGAACGACTACAAGACAAAAAGGTAATGATGCAGCTAAAAAGAGATATTCTATTTATCAACAAATCCAAGCGTGTAAGTGTACGTAATGATAAAATGAAAATCGAAAATAAATGGTTTATTGGAATAAAAAAAAGGAGCTGATTTGTGAAGGAAAAAAGGCAGAAGAAACCCTGCATTTAATTTATGGTGATGTAATACATTGTCTAGATATAAAATATAGCAATATTCTAAGTAAAGTTATGTCAAAAAACTAAAGAAAATCGATAATTGTAAAAGTTTTATAATGTAATTCAGGATGAAGATCAATATATTGTAAAAGAACTAAAAATACTCTCATATAACGTACACGGACTTGAAAATAAAATGCTTTTTAATGATTTTTTAATTATGTAAACACATTTGATATTGTTATATTAATAGAAACATGGATATGTGAAGATAAATTTGAAAATTTTACAAAATATTTAAAAAATCTTAAACTTTTTGGAAACCAGCTTTAAAATTAGTAGATATGGTAGGGCTATTGGGGGCTGTATGTTTGGAATCAATAAAAGTTTAATTCAACCTGGCTTTAAATGCTGGTTTGAAAATATTTCGGATATTGATATGATAAATATTGAAACTTATAATGATAACATTAAAAATTTTTCCGTTATATATACGAGATGCAACCTGGGACGAACAATTTAGGGTAGTAGAGAAATATTTTGCTGAGAAAGGCAATGAAAATGCGGTAGTATTGGAGATCTAAATATACATATGGGAGAAATGGAGCAAACAATAGATGATATGATTCAAAATGAATGGGCCAGCCTATTTAGGCAGAAGAAAATCTAAAGATAAAAAACCCCCAGATGGCTATGGTAAAAGATTTATGGAATTTTGTGAAGATTTTGGGTTAATAGTGACGAATGGTGCGACGAAGGGTGATGAAGACGGAAATTTACGTTTGTAGGGGGATGTGGTGAATCTGTCATAGACATATGCGCAGTTTCACAGGACGTATTTCAAATATCGAAGGATTTTTTATAGAGGAAAAAGTCTGGTCAGATCATTTGCCATTTGTTTGAAAATTAATTTAAAAGTTAATAAAACTTTTTTTAAATCAAATAGTGTTACCAAAACTAAAATGGAACGAAAGGCAAAAGGAGAGTTATTCAGAAAATGTTAAAAACCATATTATCCAATTAAAAGAAAATAATACTTCATTAGATCTTAACATGATAACAAATGTAATAAAACGGTCAACACATCAAGAACAAAAAGAAGATAAAGGTTACTTAGCTAAAAGTCCATGGTTTGACTGGAAATGTAATAATGCAAGACAAAAATCATTTAACTTATTAAGAAAATTTACAAAATCTCAAAATGCTGAAGACAAGAAGAAATACCAGCAAGCTAATAAATCTTACAAAGTTATATGCGAAGAAAGTAAGGTTAATTATTATAAGAAACTGGAAACAAAAATAAATTACGTCAATGATAGCAAAACCTGGTGGAAACTTGCAAGGGAAATACGAAATCAGCCTAATCGTGAACTTTCACATGTATCGTCATCAGACTTTAGAACATATTTTATGAATTTATTAAATCCGCCTCAAACATCTAACATCGTGAGTTATGCCCCACTTTATCACACAAATACCGTTTTGGATTCAAACATAACAACAACGGAAATATTGCATGTCCTAACAAGGCGAAAATTAATAAAGCGCCAGGGGAAGACAGAGTACCTACGAATTTTTTAAAAACGCACCAACGGAATTATTGGTAGAATTAGCTCAGTGTTATAACAATATTTTTCACAAAATGGAAGTGGATAAACACTTACAATGAGTGTAATATACCCAATTTTAAAAAAAAGGGAACCCAAATATGGCAAACAATTATAGAGGGATATCCTTCATGAATTGTATAGCAAAAATAATGATGGGAATCATTAGTGAACGACTTTATAATTGGACGGAACAAAAACAAAATTATAACCGAATATCAATCAGGTTTTAGAAAAGGTTACTCAACAGTAGATAACATATAACCTAGCAGCAATTGTGAATTTAAAATTACATCAAAAGAAAAAAGTCTACGCCTTTTTCGTAGATTTAAGGCTGCTTTTGATAAAGTTTGTCGTCAATCAATATTTAAATTACATTCTCTTGGAGTCTCTACGAAAATGGTTATTTCTAGAAAACTATTCGGTCACTAAATCTGCAGTCTGGAATGGAAGCGAACTTTCTGAACCATTTGATACAAATCTGGTGTGTAAAACAGGGCTGTTTGCTTTCTCCACTTTTATTCTCCCTTTATGTTAATGATCTGCACGAACGACACTCAAAGGCGGTATTTTTGTAGATGAACTAAATATTAGGCTTCTCCTTTATGCAGACGATATTGTGATATTGGCAGAAGAAATACAATATTGCAAAAATGATGATGCAAAATCTTGAAGTATATTGTGAACGTTGGAATTTAGAAGTCAATCTTTCAAAATCAAAAATAATGATATTTAGAAATGGAGGAAGAATAGCTAATAGGAAAAATGGTTCTTTAAAGGAGAAGAAATTGATATAGTTAATGAATACAACTATCTGGGAATGATTTTAACGCCAAAAATGGTGTTTACTAAACATGTTTGTAATAGAAATAAATTGGCAAAAAGCAGCATAAATTCCACATGGAAATCATTTCTAAATAAAAATTTTCTAACTACAAAATCAAAATATAATTTATTTAAAGCAGTAAGCAGGGCAATCCAATCGTATGGAGCCCAAGTCTGGGGTCATTCGCACTTTGAAGAGGTCGATAAATTACAGAGATATTTTCTCAAGCGAATACTGAAATTACCAAATTCAACACCTAATTATACCTAATGCTAGAATCTGGTTTGGAAGATTGCCACTTGTATACATTAGATTGAACTTCAGTTACATAAGGCGTACGTTGTTTGAGTACTCTGATGCTAGACTTCCACATAAACTTAGTAAAAAAATCTTGGAAAAACAAATATTTTGGGCAAAAAGTTTTATGAATTACACAACTACATAGAGTGGCAACCAGGTATAACATTAATGCAGTGGAATAACAAACAAAACCTTGTACTGGACTTTTTAAGAGTAAAATATTGTGAAGAACGCTTACAAAGAGCTTCACAAACTGTTACGTTTTATAAGAATTTAAAATTTAACCACAGGCCAATATTATTTTATGAATAACTACAGTCAAACTACTGTGATGTGGATTTTCAAAGCCCGATGTGACCTTATTGAACTAAATGCCACACGATTCTCAAGAAATAACTCAAGCTATGCTCACTTTGCAATATGAAGGAAAATGAAGATATTCAGCATTTTATTTGCAGATGCCCTATTTTTAACAGTCTTAGGTTGCAATTGTTTAAAAACACATCAATATCTGAGGTAGATCTTATTCAAATTTTAAATGGAGAGTATTTTAGTTGGGATATTTTAGTAAACTACATTGTTAATGCTTTGCAATATCGAAAATTTTTAATTAATGAGTATAATCACTAATATAAATATTATTCGTATAATTTAAAATATGTTATTAAACCGATTTTTTCCGGCTAACGACTATGTCAAAGCCGTAAGTAATATTCTTAAATTTTTAATAATTATTTATTCTATTGTAAAATTTTATTATAACGTTTTTGAAAATAAAGAAACTACTACTACTACTACTAATGCGATATTAAATTATTCTAAAACATTATCATAAAATTGATAATGTAATTTTTGAAGTTAATTTTTTTTTAACAAAAATGTCACAATTTTTTAAAAATGCTAAAAATAAGTTAAAAATTATTTAAAAAAAAAAATAATACTATAATACAAAGGGGCTTATTTTGGAAAATAAAATTCCAAAATTTTTTTTGCCATACTCCCTACGTTTGAATGGAAAGAAAAAAACTAATTTCTGTATGAATTTGTTCACATAAGTATAAATAAATCTGCTGACTAAATGAGAAATACATTTTTAAGAAATACAATACAAAAAATGTTTGTTTTGGAAATTTTAAAAAAATTAAACTGATAATTTTGTATCTTGTGGAATCAGCGCTAGAGTAAAATCTAATAAGAAAACAATCAACTAGAATATGTTGTGTTTAAATATTAGTATACATGCCGCATTCCCAATTCGTTCCCAGTAATGGTAACATTAGCTTTAAGATTTAATACCGTGGGCTAAACTTGTAAGAAAAGACGACAATAACTCATGTTGTTCGGATAATCAATTATCATCACCGATTTTCTGTGTTGTTGATTGATATACAAATATACCTGATCAAACTTAAGTTTGTTGTGGGTGGTGGATTATAATGAGACTGAAGATGACCTAGTCGCTTAGGTCGAAAGTGCCTATTTGTAATAGTAACATTTATTTATGATCTCAAACCTGATAACTCAAAATAAATATTAAATTTTTTAATAATATTTTTTAGCGGAGATTTCTAGAGTTTGCCGATTTGGTACAACTTTTCAGAATATCCCGTTTACCTGTATGTCCTTGATGAAGGGTTTATTAGAAAAATCTCACGAGCCGTAATGATATTCTTTAGTACATAGTTTTTTAAAAAAGTTGTAGTACAACCACGCGTCTTCACATGCAATAAAATGCTAGCAAGCAATTGTCAAAATGATGTAAGCTCCACAAAGACACTTAATTTCAATGTTATTTCAATATCAAGACATCGTTGACATGCAATCGGCTCTCCCACAATGATGTTTGACAGCAAATGTCACTTTAATTTTCATTTTAATCAAAAACTATATATAAAAGAATTAATTTTGTGTTAAATTTTATTATTTTGACATAATAAAATATGCTATTGACATAGTTAAATAATGTCAATAAAATACGCAATTGACATAATTTTGAAGTTTCCCTCCAATCGATTTTGCATTCGTTAAAAACACCTCACTTGGCATTCGTTAAAACACCTCACTTTACAAGGTTGAAAAAACAAACGCAACAACAACAATTGTACTTCTTTTTAAAGTGTTTCCTATTATTTATTTAAAATTATGTGTAAATTTCAAGACAATGCTATTTACTAGAAATTTTTGTAATATCTACCGAAGGAAGGTAACAAAAAAACAAATCAGAAAAATATCTACAACTAGCTACAATCTAACATGTCTATCGTTCATGTATTTTCCGATCAAAGAATACGTGAACTCTACATGTCTATCGTTGATGTTTTTTTTAGCTGTACACCTACAAGTTCACGAACTCAAAGTATAGCTACACATGTGTGGTTGAAGTATGTTCCGATCAAACAATACGTGAACTACACATGTTCGTGTATACAAGAAAATATTAAAACATAACACTCGAGTCTGTGTAATAAAATGCGCAAAATTTAGATACACACATAATTGATATGAAAATAAAAATATGTGTTGGTGTGCTTTAAACAGTACATTGTGTGTATGATGTGTGTATTTTCTGAACTCTGGATTAAAGCATTGGCTATAAACACATAGACCACAGCAGACTGCAGAGGACACGACTGCAAATGCCGTTGACTGCAATCGTCGCCGTGTGGTCAGCTACTTATTATTTTGGAACTCAGCAGCATAGTAAACAGCTGATCACGATTCAATTTAAAAATATCAACAGCTGTTTTTTATACAAATCAGGGATGTTAAAGTTGGTACAATTGTACTTTTTTGGTACCTTTGACCTTCTAAAGTACCGTGGTACTACCGCGACTCATTTGGTACAATTTAAAAATTTTTAATTTTCCCCTTTTTGAATTTTTAGTATAGCAAACAAATTGTTATTGTGTCCTTTTTCATTGCATTTATTCGTTTTATGTAATGAGCTCTTAAATATATGCGACTATATCCGCCAGATTCTACGATTTATCATCATTTTAAGGATTTTGAAGAATAAAGTTGGCAATTTTTTTTTTTAATATCGATAAAAAAATTTACGATTTTTTACAAAATTTATCTGGCAGCTCTTACATATATTGACACTTGTTGCAGCCACTTCACTTTTATTTTGAATTATTAAATTCTGAAGAAGTGAAAATTGATATATAGATATGGCATCACTTATAACATATGGGAAAACAGTGGACATTAGAGTGAGGTGAGTTTCTAAAAATAGAACTGTTGTGTTGTTGGAGTTGTACTTCTGAGATTATGTATGCAAGAACAAAAACACCGTGTATTGAATAAAAACTAGTTTTAATCACAACAAAACTCGACCTAACTATAGCTCAGAGGGCTAAAGCGCTCTGTCTAACGTGTATGCGAGTGCATGTGGCATTAGAAAATCAGTTTATCTATACCACGGTCAGTGATTGCACAGAAAAATTTCATATAGACGCAATCGAACAAATAAAAACATAACAAATTACATTATTCAAAAATTCAAAAAACAGGGTCACTGACGAACGTTCAATACCAGAAACTGCGCAGTCTGATTCAGAAAAATTGAATATTTGCAATGTAGTTATGATTTTTAGAAAATACACTCATTCTTCTCTACCACGCTTTCACAATTAAATTAAATAAAATTGCATATTAATTATAGTATTAACTGCAATTGTCTGAAAAGACGTAAAATTCAAACTCAAACGAAAATTAAATTATTGTTAAGAAATGAAAGAAAATTCCAAACAATTATATATGTTTAATTTAGAACGAGCTCTCAACCTCCGTATATTTACAAAAATAAAGCAAATCAAACATATTAGCTAGGTTAATACTAGTATTTCGATCTGGTTAAAGATCTCATCAGAAACCCAATGTTTTAGAAAAGTTATAGCCTCCATAATAGGCAGAACTTTAACAAAAAACCGATTAATCATTAATTTTGCTCCATTCTTGTCTTCTTAGTAAAAATATTACTTGAGCCAGAGTAAAAACTAAAATTTTTTAAACTGAAGTCGTTAAAAAATTAAAACGTTTGTAGTTTTTGGTCGGTAGTAGCTACTTTTCAAAATGAACTGAATGTCAATATGTTCCAGACATTTCTAGTCGTTGCTGGAATTTTATCCATTCCACACTGGTCTGCAAATGTGGAAAGAGTTTTTTTCTTTACAAAATATAATAAAAACTAGGAAAGAAACAGACTACATTAGCCAACATTATCAAGTCTCATACAGACTAAGGATTGGTTAAGAGCGACAATTATGCTGCTATGATTGTAGAAATTCCAAATAGTTATTAACTAAACAAATAATTCCATGATTTGGTCTCATATATTCATAGACTTTTTTTATGCCTTATTTTATTCATACATATAATGTATGTATGGAAGGTTTTGTTTTTTTTCTGTACAAGAGAATTTTTATGTGTTTTTTTTTTTTGTTGTTTTAATAAATTTAAAAAAAATGGTACCGTCAACGTCCAAAAAGTAATTTTTTTGGATGTTGGTACAAAATTGAAAACTCCAATTAACATCCCTGATACAAATGCATTTTGTTTCAGTAGTGCCAATTACATCTTTTTTTCTTTATTAAAATAGAACAACATGCTTGGTTGTAGACACGTATATAAAGTTCACTTAAAAATACAATTACTTATTTATAATACATTATTATAACGTGAAAATAAATTTATATAACCCCTCTTGAATATTAATGCATTTACCATTTGATGTTGCGACGTTTTTTGTGTTTAACAAAATAAAATATTTTTAAGCACTAATTTGTTACATATTTTGTTTTATTGTCAACACTATTTTTGTTTTGCAGCCAACAAAAATAGAAATTAACCTAAGTTGACTACAGCGGCAAAAGTAGTCGGGTAGCCGTGTAGTTGTGTTGGTACCAAAATAATCGTTTTCATATAAACGTGTGTATTTATTTTGACAGGCTGTAGTCGTGTAGCTGCAGTCGTCTATGTGTTTATAGCATTAAACATAAATTTTTTTTGGAATTCTCTTACAAGGGGAGTCTCCCGATGGGTTCTCACAGATCTTAATGAAATTTGGATACGTGATAAACAAAATTATTAGGTACCCATATTAGTTACCCCATCTTACGTAAAAGGGTTGAAAGGTGGGGCCAAAGTTAATACATTTTTATATGTAAACATGCCTGAAGCTAGTGGGTTAGGGTTGCCATTTATTTAAACGTAGGTTAATACCTAGTAAAAAACGCTGCTTTCCTGCAAGCAGGTTTGTAAGGAGTACGCCCAGAAGAATCCCTTACAAACCTACTTACATATGACTTGATTTATATGGCGAATTCAAACTTGGAAGCATTACTTTTGGGCAAAATAAGCGCGGGTTTTAGAGCTTATAAAAATCTATGATTTCATGGCTTTCAGTAAAATCATAGTTTATGTCTACATTATTACGATTAATAGTGCACTCAAAAAATAAGTTAGTAGAAAAATACTATTTTCAGCAAATTTTGGCTAAAATATGTTTTAAACTAAAATTTTGGTTATACATACTTATTCAGCACTTAATTGTTTTGAACTAATGTTTTACTAATACTCGTACATAAAACAAAATTGTAATTAAAACAACTTTAATTGGGGCGTCGTCACCGGCTTGTGAAAGTAATTGTCTATTAATTAAATAAAAGACAAAATAAAATATTAAATTTAATAAAGATTAAATGTGTATTTGTAAACTAAATGTTTTAGATATTAAAGGGTGTTTTTTTATATAGGTATATAACTTTAAGTTGGCAACACTTTTTTTAACTGGCTGCCATTTTGTTAGCTGTCAAGTTATTTATGTTTAGTTGGTTTGCCATTTCAACATGAATAGACTGACGCCTGAACAACGCTACCAATTGTGCAAATTTATTTGCAAATCATGTTCGAAATACGTATCGCGCACTAAATGATTATATGCATCCACAGAGACGTCGTACAGTGCGTACAGAAGAAGTCATTGCTGCTGTTGAGCGTAGCGTAGAGGAAGACCCCAATCAGTCTACCGCCATCGTGCACAGGAATTGGATATGTGTCAATCCACTTTATGGACACTTTGCGGAAAGATCTTGGTTTGTGTGCTTACAAAATCCAATTCGTGCAACAATTGAAGCCACACGATCACCTAGCAAGGTCGTAGATTCGGTGAATTGGCCCAAAACAAGATTGCCGTTGATCCCGATTTTCATAAGCGAATTTTGTTTAGCGCTGAAGCTCCACGATGATGATGAAACTCGCTAGACTATTTTCTGTGGGAATATGTGAAGTCTAGTCTACGCCGATAAGCCCGAAACGATTGACCACTTGGAGGACAACATTCAGCGCGTTATTGCCAATATACGGCCACAAATGTTTGAAAAGTAATCGAAAATTGGACCTCCAGATCAGACTACGTCCGAGCCAGCCGTGGCGGTCATATGCCAGAAGTCATATCTAAATTAGAATGCCAGAAGATTTTCTTTCGAATAAAGTAAATTTCATGTCAATTTAAAAAATCATCTTTGTTTTATTCCATTTCAAAGTTTAATACCTCTATAAAAAGCACCATTTACTTAGTTTATACCTTCCTCCCGGCCGATTTTATATTTTTAGCCAACTATTGGTTATTTTCCATTAAGGTTAACAAATGCTCCAGTTGCGTTTGCGAAACATACTTAAAATTATACATTAAACATTTTTTAACACCACAAAAACAAAATATACTTTAAACACTTTAATTCCGCCTCCTTAAAAAAAAACTAAAGCCAAACAAATGTGATTCTCTTTTAAATTTGACATTTGTCAAACTTGACATGGAAACGATAGACGACACGATAATGATAGCCATACATAAAGCAAAACAAAAGTGGTATCGTTTCTAAGTATCGCCAAGATGACTATGGTTAAAAAAGATACGTAATTACAGCCCTGGTGTTTTTTAAAAAAATTCGTCAAGAATACATTTTTATTTGCTCACTAAAGTTTAAGCAGCAATGTAATCGAAAAGTCTAGTACTTCAAAACTGCATTTGTGTTGTTTAAGCGATATCTGGAACAGAAAGTATATATAGTCATTCCTATTGACGAAAATATGACTTTTTTAACTTAATTTAAAAATTAATAAGTGCCGCCTAATCACCCAGCCTGAGCCGCGGGAGCTTGGAACCAAAAAGTTTACATGAAGGTTCCTAATCCAGCGTAGAAGTCAAAACACGATTTTCGAAAATCGTTAGGGGATGGCATATATTGGATAAAAAGTCTTCCCCTTAACATCGGTTAAAAATCTGAAAATTGATTTTTGGAATTTAAAATAAAAACTTAATAAAAATGTGAATATTTATATTTATGGATTGCAAATTCTATAAATAAACTCTCATGCGTCAATCCCAGAATTGTTGCTGAATACAAAATTTCTGTTCCTCGGTGTTCCCATAACACACGAAATAACAAAATCGCAAATTTAGCGAAAATGTACGTACGCTGGGAAAATTTTAAGAACAGATTTGGAATCTGTAGATCAAGTCCATAGGGCCCCAAAACACCACTTTTATGGGAAGGATTTCCGTGATATTCATAATAAAATAATAATACATCACAAGAATTCTGGTAAATTTCAGTGATCTTTAGAATTTTGAAAAATAAAACTTTTCGCTGAAATTCATGTACATGGACAAAAAATTATTAAACTTATATTATTTCTATAATAATGTGAAAATCAATAAGCCGGCTAAAGCTGGGCTTGCCCGGAGTGCACTTACACGCAGAGAAAAAGTATCAGTGAACATGATTGTGGACACAAAATTATCATATTATGATTCTAGTTATCATATAAATGACTCTGCATGATCATATTATGATTACCGAAGGCGATTTTATCGTCATTTCGAATCATAATATGATTGCTACGAATATATTATGATTGTTACTGATTGTAGTCATAACATGATGCTCTTAACTATCATAAAACTATGCTCTTTTTTCTGCGTGTAGTTCTGCCAAAATTTTTTTATTCATTTTAGGTTTTGTGAATATTTAAGGAGGTTTTTTATATAATGACTAACATGTGGAATATTATACAGAATTGTTGATGGAGGTCTTCCAGATCCATGCCTGTAAACTTTCGCTGAAGGTTTGAAGCTTCATTACAATGTAGTTTGTGTTTGGATTTTATTTGCCTATAATTAATTATATTAATTAGTTTTTGTCATTGGACATGCCTTCTTATAATGTTGTAGTATCCCATTTGCAAATACCCATGATACGTACACACTATGGTCCGAACCATAGCGGCGTCTTAAGATGTATTTTATTACTAATTAAAAAATTTCTAAACATTTTTTTAAGAACGGTTACCCACCCTAACTGACCGAGAGGGCTCATCTCCATGACGTAGAATATGTACACACTATTGTCCGAACCATAGCGGATTAAGATGTATTTTTAGTACTAATAGGGGGTATGACCGCTGCATTGTTAGCGTGGGGACGAAATTGGTTTGCCTTCCAGTTTAAAATATAATTGATTTTGGATAAGAATTTAATCTTTTAAGGAAAATAAATGTAGTAGAGATGGTATCCACATATTTAGGCCAATTATGGCCTGGCATTATCACCATTTACATTTGGGATTACGAATGAAAATGTTCTTGTCTTACCCCCCAAATCAAAATGGGAGCTATGTCTTACATAATTATGTTAATTATTCCCATGAAGATAATTTTCAAAAGAACATTGTGTGAATATTAGTTTTTCTGCATAGACTGCGGCCAGGCTTATGGTTTTTTTATTCTGTGGTAGGCTTAGGGTTCTTCCATTCGCTGAGTAAAACATTTATGGAAGTCTGTAAAAATATAAAGTGAACACTTTATTTCGTTGTAGAATACGAATTACTTTTAAACTTTACGGCAAAACAACGTGTATCTATGATAACAACCTAGTGGGCGTCCGTTACCATAACTTATGTGTTCATTGGTATATGCTCTAATTTACTGAAAAGATAATTTCTAAAATATGCAATAAAAAACATAGTAAAAATGGTATTCAAAAGGGATTCAGTAAGGCCTAATCACGCTGCCTAAACCGCTGGAGCTTGTAGCTGCAAATTGTCATTGCAGTTCCTTCTCCATCGTGTACATCAAATCACGATTTTAGGAAATTGTTAGTATGTGGCACAAAAAGATAAAAAGTCTTCCCATTATCGTCCTACTTAAACCCCTTCGGCTAAAAATCTGAAATTTAAAGTGTATTACCAATAATCTATGGGCTAAAGCAGTGGGAATTTCAAATAAGACTTGATTAAAATGTGGCACAAAAAACAAATGGTCGCTTAATCACTCAGCCCAAACCGCTTGATTTTGAATTCGGCAGTATGTTGCTCTTTCGGCGTGAACATCCACAAATATGGGATTATTGGAAATGTTTACGTAATGGAGCAAAAAGTGAAAAGGTTTTCTCTTGATTTACTGCCAAAACGCTTTGGTATAGAAATCCAAATTTTAGAATATGTATTCCCTGATGTATGGTCTAATTTATCGAAGATATACTTTTTGAAATTTCCATAAAAACTTGATAAAATGGTAAAAAAAAAATATTCAACTTCAAATTGGGATTAATAGCACATCCACTCAGGCGGGATTTTTGTAAAAGTCTCCTTCTGTCAAAAA
>JAEKOY010002372.1:0-13527 GCA_021234595.1 Delia radicum | reverse complement strand
TTAAAAGTATCCATCACGTGATATTTCTGAAAGTACCAGTCTTGCGGTAGGTGAAAACAGGATCGGTACCTAAAGTATCCCAGTGTAAAAACGGTAATGACATGTCATTATTTTTCCAACTACCAGTAATGACTCCACCTTACTCTCTGCATTACTTAAATACAAGTATTATTTAATACAACTTTAATATAACTAATAATCATAATAATAATAATAATATTAATAATAAACTAACTAATAATTTGTTAATTTTCACATTATTTCAATACAAAAATAACACGTTACCCATAAGCACTTATTTTATCATTATCTTAACTATAAGTAATGATCTAAAAAGTTTTTCAAAATCTATTTTTAGGCGCATTATTTTTTCAACTCTAGTTAAACATATATAACTACAATTTTAGATTTTTTGTAAGCTGAAAAGTAATGACATTTTCAGCAAGCAGGTCATTTATGTTTTTATTTATCAAGTATAAACATGTCTAGATAGCCCAGTTGGTAGAGCTATTGTAGGCACTGGTTCGAATACCGTGTAATCAAATTTATTTAAAAAAAAATTTCAATAAAAAAATATATTTTTATTAAATTTTGTATTTTTTTTAAAAAAAATTCTAGCCCCTTATTTTTGTCCCAACTGGTAAGCATATAGGTAGTCACTTATTTTTTGTACGGTGTTTAGTAATGATATGTCATTATTTTGCGCGAAATCCCCATATAAAAGTTATGAGATTTGTAATGTGAATTATAAGTTTCTGCCATTACCAAATAAGTACTTATATAACCATTTATATGGTAATGATTTTCTATACTGCGACATATCACGTCAGCGGAATGATAGTCTTTATCACGTGATGTCTCTGAAAGTACTAGTCTCGTGGAAGGTGAAAACAGTACCGTTTCCCAAAGCTCATGCCACATGATCGGTTTCAAACGTCTCTACCACGTGATAGGTGCGAAAGTACCAGGCCTGTGTCTTTGCTAAAAAAAATTGCATTCAAGTACTGTGGTTCTGTTATATGTTTTCTGCCGTAGTTCCAGGATATGTTCTTGTGCATCAGCTCTGCGGCATGTTCTTTAGGGTTTGATGTATTTACTCAGGTCCTGTGACATGTCACAGCGGGCAATTGACCCCTTCCTAGTATAAGACCATGTTAAAGTGGCCGGGTCCTTTCATATAAAAAACCTTTCCCGTGACCGGTCCCTACCACAATAAACCGTCCCCGTGTCGTTTCCAGTGATAGGTCCCTTTCCTGCAGGGAGGAAAGTTATACTTATAGAACTTTTAGTGTACTATAAAAAACAATTTATAAAATATATCAGAAATGATATTTAGTTTAAGTTTAAATGAAAATAAAACTTGTGTTTTATTTTTAACTACAAATTCTTTTATTTCACTAAAAATGTTTGTAATTTAAACGAACTTTGCATTTTTGGATTTTTCAACGCTTGCGGCTGTAATATGAACTATCTCATCCTCTTAATTTCCCTTACAGGAAATACTTGAGGCATTTGTTAGTGTCACTTATCCAAAGGATGTTGTTGTTTTATATTGAAAAAAAAATTTACAAAGTTGAAGAATATGAATAATGTTTTTTTTATTTTTATATTTTACAGTTTCTTTGAAGATATTTTTTACAATACTAAATGCTTTCCATCAAAATGTCGTTAGGATGGATAAAAGTTAAAGGCGCGCAAAAAAAAAGAAGGATGATACAAATTTATATAAACGTTATAACAACTTCTCAGCAACAAAACAGGGTAAAACCTTTCAGTGTCAAATTTACAATACCCTTAAGGAAATGAGGAGTCAATTGCCCTCAAAAGACCTATCCCGTGACGTTTTATAGCGGCACTTATCCATATCATTAGTACAATTCGCCATTGCTGTGGATAACTACTCGCCCGAGTGAAAACGTTCATATGCAATCATATCTTATGTAATAACATATTATATAAAAAACATATATCTTTATATAACATAATATGGATATATGTGATGGCTTTTTGAAATTTTTTATATAGCCCCATGCATATTAATATATAAATATACATACGTTGGTTACACGATCAAAAAAATTACTTCTCAACTACAAAATCAAATCTCATTTGATACATATCGATATTTATTCTTATCCAAGTTTATCTCAAAATTGGGATATCCAGTAATATCCGATTAGAGCCCTCATATATATTACGGATTAAGTTAGATCAAAATTGATCTAAAAATTGGGATCCAAAAATGTCTAAAATAAGATCCTGATAGAAGCCAAAATATCCCGTGGGATTAATTTTGATCTACTTGGATCTAATTAGATCCTAAAAGATAAGTAATTTTTGGTGGATAGAATGAGATATTTTGAGATTGAATTGTATTTACTGATATCCCATGACATATGCTATTTTTTATAAAACATAAATAAGCCCGAGCAAAAAAAAATTATTGTGGCATATGGGCAATTCCTGGGCGACGGACGCGACATTCGCATACTTTTAGTTGGGCCAAAAACAATAAAGAAATATAAAGATGCGGATATATCCGTTTCTTGCTGATATTTGCTTATATAATTTTACTACATTATTGATTCTGCCCATTGTTTATCCTCAAATTAGTACTCTTCCTTGCTTCAATACACTGAGGATATATACCGCATCTTATATTTCTTTATTGTTTTTGGATCAACTAAAAGTGTGCGAATGGTCGATCCGTCGCCCCGAATTGCCCATATCTAATTAGATAGGTTCTAATCCCAGCAAAAAATAACCTTGATTTGGTAAGCAGCAACTACATTGTATGCTTCCAAAATAGCGCTTCACCGCCTTTGAATAATGCATTCAATAAAGCAATAAAGAATGCATATCATGAAGCATTAATTTTGTCCAACATACAAAAAAGCGCTTCTTATTGCCGAGGAAGGCATGAATTTATTGCTTCTAAGAGCACATGAAAGAAGCGCTTTTCACCTGCTTTAAAAAGACATACCAAGTGGGACATCGCGATCAAAAATCTGGATTTTGGCTTGTAACGCGCTTCGTAATTGAATAATTGCCGTCCAGAAGCGCTTCTTGGTAAGCACTATTTTTTTTGCTGAGATAACACCGGTTAGACACGATTTTTGGATCTAACTTCGAAATGTAAAATTTTGGTTCTTTTATGTTACTAGTAAAGGAAAATATATTTTTTTTTATCAAAGTGCAGTGCACAGTTTGAAAGCGAGAAAGTGTTAAATTTCGAAAAATTTCGAAAAGTTTGAAAAAATAAATATTTTGAAATGAACATAATTATGAAAAATCATAAAAACATATTTATTTTGACTAGAAACCGTTGGTATTAAGCGGAGATTAAAGCTTAAGCATTTTAAAAAGCTCTTATTTTGGTATAACGACATACAGGATTCTAATAGGATACCTCTAAGCACATCGCCTTAACTTGAAAATGGATGTTCATGAAATTTTGCATAAAATTTATATTTGGTGCTTTTTTTGCCAATTTTCGCATTAAAAAAAAAAAAAATGAGATAGCCATATTTTATTAAGTAAAAATACAAAAGGTTTAATTTTTTCATTGTAGTTACAGCTTAATAAGAGTAAATCTTAGTAAAGAATAATTTATGCCAAAATATATTATTTTTATGAATTAGTTTTTGTGATTCACTCTTAAACTTATTTTTGGCATATATCGCTTAAAGTACGCAACGAAAAAAAAAAATTCCTATAAGAAACATATTGTTTTTTTTTTGTGTGCCGAAAACGTGGTACAAATTTCATTTAAAAAAAAAGCTTATTCCGGTTTGAGGGTTAACATGTCCCATTCCTGGAGATGTTAGTTGACAGTTTTGATTCCCATAAAAGACACAGTTGAAGCACTCAATCGGCATCTCCGAAAACTTAAAAACTTTTAAAAATTTTATGAGCTGTTTTTTGCGGCTTTTTGTTTATAAATTTTTTAGCACTCAAAAAAAATGATTCACTTGAACGCATTATTGCTTTTTGTATTTAAAATCCAAAAAAAAATTATGTGCAACTAATTTGAAATTTTTAATTTTTAAAATCTAAAGTTCTTTTTAATGATTCAACATATTTAATTATATGTTCAATGTATCTAAATAGAGAAGTTAAGATCCTTTTTACAAGAACTTTCAGTGCAAAAAGCTTTTTTCCAAGTTTTCGTTAAAAGCTTTATTTACCGGTTAAAATTAACTTACATGCATCCATTATGAACATGTTTCAACTTATTCATGCTCAGATATGAAGTCATTTGAGGTCATACATGTCCCATATACCTCGATATAGGATTCATATATGCTCATTTGAATTCATAGGTGAGCCATACATGTAAATATTGCCTCCATTTTCGTTTAATGTAAGCATATGACCATGTATGGAATGTATGGACTTGTATGATTATATATGTAAATATTACCTTAATTTTCGTTAATGCACACACATAAACATATATGATACCTCATATACACTTATATGAATGATAAAAAAAACAGAAACAATATTTATGATCAAATCACTGGTTTTGAATAAAAAAAATCAATATCCGCGGAGCTCCCGGTATTCCTGGGAAATTTATAATTTTTGACAGGAATACCCGGAAATTAAAAAGTTCGCGAATTCCCAAATCCTAGTTACCAACTCCAAACTAGAACCAGTAAAAGCTCTAAAGAACTAGTTGTAGAACCAGTTTTGGAACTAATACAAGTTTTGCTGGGTATTTATTATTGTATTTAATCGGTTAACCGTTGCCCGATTAATCGATGAATTTTAATCCAACAATTGTTCAAGTAAATTTTACTTCAAAAGGTCCGATTTCAAGAAACTGAGCGAAACTTTTAAATATCTGAATATTCAATAAAAATCGCAACAATCACAAAACAATTATATTGTGCTAACATTTTTGACAAGATTCGAATTGTAGTTAATTCATAATTTGTTGGTGTTGTAACGACACGTTTTTCGCAAGAGGCTGGGGTAACTCAGCATCATACAGGGTTCGTTACAAACTATTTTTTTCCCTTTTAAGAGAGAAACACAATTTTGTTATTTGTTTGGTCTATTTCTTTCCTTTTTATTTATACGCTTTGCTTAAGATTTATCTTCGTAGTATTTTGTTTGCTTCTTATTCTATACACTTAATTTTATATGCTGACAAGTTATTCACGACGACAAACGACACACGAATCACGAGTTCCGGTACACTTTAGCCAGTAGAGTTGGATAATGAATGTGCAGTAGGTAATGTTTCTAAACTCCCTAGGTCGCAGCCGAGTTCCGATGTCCGGTCAAGATTCACGTTACCTCTCTTATAAATAAACAGATAACCCGATCTACGATTTATTTTTTCCGAAATAAACGCGAGGACTACAACAAACGCGATTGGAGAAAGATCTAAGGTTTTTACCTCGGGTTTTCTCTAGAGTAAAACTCGACGAAATTACGAACCCGAGAACCAAAAGTTCAAAGTTGCAACTTCGGCTCTCTCACAAGTCGGCCCGAAGGGACTAAATTTAATCACGGTATAATAAACCTACTATGGAGAAAGATCTAAGGTTTTTACCTCGGGTTTCTCTAGAGTAAAACTCGAAGCAAGAGGGGAAAAAATACGATTACACACCAAGAGGACAGAATGTTACATAAAAACAGATTTTTTTGTCCATTTAGGGGAGTTTATCAACTCCTTACTAAAAATTTATTGTTGGAATTCGGTAACTCCAACACAAATAATAGCAACCCGATAAATGACCACAAAAATCTGAATTTATTTTATTTAGGGAATTTTAAACTCCTTCAATAATAGTTCTTACCTCGTGGGCGTCTACTGGCTAACTAACTTTCTTCTCGTCACAACACCGGCTTTTATATGATTTTGCTAGCGACACGCGTATACACACTCGTACATATAAACAAAACATACAGATGACGTGGCGTACACAGCTGCAACGTATGACACTAATTATATATTTCAACAGTGTCGTATTTTTGTACAGCTACTACTTTTAACTATACTATTGAATACTAGATGACGCTAAATCTACATTAAATAAACTTATTACATTATTTCTTTTTTAGGATAACAGTAATTTATAGGGAAGAAAACTAAACTAATAAATTGATGTGTTGTTTATATAAAACAAATGGAAACTAGACAATAACTTCAATAAAGCTAATATGATAGAAATATGATAGAAATATTTTTTTATGTTGGCAAAAATTACATTGGTAATTTTTGTCATTACATTGCCTCCCTTCTTTCGGGACGTAGAGGAACTGTAGGCTCTATTTTATTGGGTTCAGCCAAATGACTCGGGTGCGTCCACTTCGGGCGATGATTATGCGGTACAGATTGGCTCCCACTGATCTGGTTGTTTTTATTTATTTGTTGTAGTTCCGTTCGTTGATCATTTCGGCGATAATCTTCCTTACTTCGATTGGTACCTCTTGCCATGCTAATTTTTGGTTGGTTGCATCTATTGTGGTGTCGGGTTTTCGGGATGTTCCTACTACCTCAGTCAGTTATTGCCCCTCTTCGGTGAAGGCACATACATTTGTCTTTCGCCGTGATAACGTGGGTTGACTCCACCACTTCCTGAACCAGCCACATTACCGCCTCTTTAGTGAAATGGGTTTGGATGAGGACGTAGAATGAGCATGGGCGGCCCAGCTGTATTCGCCTCTTCATAATTGCCATAGCCCAAAAACAAAACTACACAAGTTTTATCCGAAATTTCAGTGATTTTAGCATCATAATAATTTCCATCATTCCAATATTTGGCCAAACATAGATCTCCAATTTCCATGGCCAATTACCACCAGACATCATACCAATTGTGGTGGCGCTTGTTGCGGTGGTGCCACATATACGTTGGGATTTTGAGCCATGTAAGCCACAGCAGCTGGTGGTGGTGCTTGGGCATTGAATATTTGTGCCTGAGGATGCTGCTGCTGCGACGGCGGTGTTGCCACTTGTTGTGTTTGCTGTGATTGTGACGCAGCTTGTTGCTGCCGCTGTATTTGTTGCATAGTCAAACCTTGACTTTTTAATAAATTCTTGGCGTATTCATTAGCCTCTTTACTTTGAAAACCCATTATTTTACTCGGATCACAAGCAAAACCATTACCTAATTGAGCAACATAAGCCGCTGGTTGTGGAAACGGTACTGAGGTGGCAGCTTGTACAACTCTAGTTTGTGGTTGAGATTTCGAGGAATAGTGTTGGGATTGTGTGGTTTGTTGCTCTTGACGAGTTTTTGGGTTTATTATATCTAATTTGTATTTTCTGGCTGATGGGGTTTATTTCCCGTGTCCTTATTATCCTTTTGTGAAGCTGCAGCACTTGCGGCTCTTGACGAGATTTTGAATTTGTTAATGGAGGTTGGTGGGTTTTTATTATTATTTCGACTTTGTGTTGTGTTCGATTCGTATTATTGCGTTTGCCACCTTTTCCTGTTTTATTAACAGGCTGTGATCTACGTTTTTCTTGCCTTTGATTGTAATTGGAACGTGATTGCATTGTTGCTTTGTCCCCAGATCTTGGCGTAGAGCGATTAGCGGCAAAGCTAGACGACATATTATTTTCAAATCTTTCTTCCGCCTGAAGATGCAACGTTAGCATTGTTGTAAGTATAAGGTTTGGACGAGTTATCCCGAGAATTTAGTTCATGTATGAATTATTGTTTACCGTTTGGGGTTGGGATTGTGTTGTATTTGCAGAAGATACAGTCTCTTCAGCACTGTTAGAGAAGGGCTGTACGATGACCATGCCATTTCTCTGTCCTTGGATATTCAGGTTCACAAGTCAAACTTAGACCGGCGCACTTGATAGTAGTGTTAAACTTTCGTAGAAAATCTAAGCCCAGGATCATATTTTCGGTTGATTCGGGCAGAACAAGGAATATGCATCTGGCGGGTAACATTTCCCAGGGTTACAGTGAATTTTGTGCTGGTAGTAAGAATTTTATGAGATCCATCAGCTAAAACCACCTCAACGTCTTCTTGAACATAGGTAGGGTTCTTTAGTTGTGTGACAAAATCTGGTTTAATAAAACTACGGGTTGCTCCAGTATCGATTGTGGCAGTAACCATTTTTTTCCCAATAAGCAAGGTTGCAGTTAATCTGAGTTCTTCGCATTTTAAAAAGGTTTCGCCTCGGTGGGAATTTCCCGATTGGTTAACGCAACAATCTTCACTACGAACCCCTCGTCGTCCACAGTTTTACGCAAACAAAGTTGCTATTTGGGCCCGAAAGCATACGATGGTATTCCCCCCCGGCCTTGTTGAGGAGCATTGGGAATACTTTCTAACTCATCGGCTAGTGAAGTTAGATCACTCAATGATGAAAAATCCCTTCTTCGGATATACCATTGGTAATTTGACTGAGCATTGCAGAAAATTCTTTCGAGTTTTTGGTCTTCAGTAAGACTGGTATGTCGCATAAGGCTTTGTAACGAAAGGACGTAATCTTTAAAATTTTCCCGGGGGCGTTGAATGCGTTTGCGAATTTCATCCTCTAACCTTTCAAGTATCGTGGAGGAAGAAAAAAAGTTTACAAAATCGAATTTGAACGATTTCCACGCTAGCCAATGTTATTATTGTTTCTAAACCAGGTAAGGGCTCTGTCGCGAAAGAATTCTGGCATTATTCGCGGTAGCTCATCAAGATTGATGCCATACATCCCTGATAATTCTTCAAGCCGTTCTATGAATCCCAAAGGATCGCGACCACCATCATATTTCAAACCCCATTTTCTTACCTGGTCTATCACGATTACCTTATTTCTGGCAATGTATTTTTAGACGGTATGACAATTGATGAATCTTCTAGCTGTTGGTGAGTTCACTTTTCACGGGTGATGTAGATGGTTTACCGATTCCGTCTTTCGGCAACTGCAAAGTTATCTTCGGTGACGGTGGTGCCGTAATGAACTCATGCTTTGTTTGTAATTCACAAAGCCGTTGAAGTCGGGCTGGGTCATGTTCTGATCCTAAAAATTTTCCCAACCGTTTTCTAAGTTCGTCCACATTTCCTGTGGCATTTAATTCGAACTCCGTTAAATATGCCACTAGATCGTCCTTTTTTAAAGTATATGCCCACGCCGACTTTAACATTTTTAATCGCATATGTTCGTGAAATTTTTCGTAGACAATCCCGCACTTTCACTGATTTCTTTGTAATTTTTAGTTTTTTTTTCTTTGTCTCCTTTTTTTTTTCTTTTTCTTTGTCTTTTTTTTTTTTTTAACAGTTTATTTAAGTCCCTGCTCGGGCGCCATTGTAACGACACGTTTTCGCAAGAGGCTGGGGTAACTCAGCATCGTACAGGGTTCGTTACAAACTATTTTTTTCCCTTTTAAGAGAGAACACAATTTTGTTATTTGTTTGGTCTATTTCTTTCCTTTTTATTTATACGCTTTGCTTAAGATTTATCTTCGTAGTATTTTGTTTGCTTCTTATTCTATACACTTAATTTTATATGCTGACAAGTTATTCACGACGACAAACGACACACGAATCACGAGTTCCGGTACACTTTAGCCAGTAGAGTTGGATAATGAATGTGCAGTAGGTAATGTTTCTAAACTCCCTAGGTCGCAGCCGAGTTCCGATGTCCCGGTCAAGATTCACGTTACCTCTCTTATAAAATAAACAGATAACCCGATCTACGATTTATTTTTTCCGAAATAAACGCGAGGACTACAACAAACGCGATTGGAGAAAGATCTAAGGTTTTTACCTCGGGTTTCTCTAGAGTAAAACTCGACGAAATTACGAACCCGAGAACCAAATAGTTCAAAGTTGCAACTTCGGCTCTCTCACAAGTCGGCCCGAAGGGACTAAATTTAATCACGGTATAATAAACCTACTATGGAGAAAGATCTAAGGTTTTTACCTCGGGTTTCTCTAGAGTAAAACTCGAAGCAAGAGGGGAAAAAATACGATTACACACCAATGAGGACAGAATGTTAATAAAAACAGATTTTTTGTCCATTTAGGGGAGTTTATCAACTCCTTACTAAAAATTTATTGTTGGAATTCGGTAACTCCAACACAATAATAGCAACCCCGATAAATGACCACAAAAATCTGAATTTATTTATTTAGGGGAATTTTTAAACTCCTTCAATAATAGTTCTTACCTCGTGGGCGTCTACTGGCTAACTAACTTTCTTCTCGTCACAACACCCGGCTTTTATATGATTTTTGCTAGCGACACGCGTATACACACTCGTACATATAAACAAAACATACAGATGACGTGGCGTACACAGCTGCAACGTATGACACTAATTATATATTTCCAACAGTGTCGTATTTTTGTACAGCTACTACTTTTAACTATACTATTGAATACTAGATGACGCTAAATCTACCATTAAATAAACTTATTACATTATTTCTTTTTTAGGATAACAGTAATTTATAGGGAAGAAAAACTAAACTAATAAATTGATGTGTTGTTTATATAAAACAAATGGAAACTAGACAATAACTTCAATAAAGCTAATATGATAGAAATATGATAGAAAATATTTTTTATGTTGGCAAAAAATTACATTGTAATTTTTGTCATTACAGTGTTACAGCTCGGATGTAGTATTTTACTCTCTTATTTTATTCGGATCTATGTATATACAACTTCATCACATAAATTAAAAATTATCTGTCTTCAAACTTCAACGCATTGTGCTGCGGCAGTTTTTTAAGGACGTCCAAAAAATAATATAATTTTTCCTTATGTTTTTCCAAGACGATCCTTTTTATTTTAACCTAACTTATATTTTTAATTTTGAGAAAATACATTTCGGAACTCCCGATTTTGTATTTATTTTGTGTTTTATTGTGTTTTTTTTTTTTTAAGGAAAAATTAGTAAAATAACATTATTCAAATTATTCGAGATATTCGAGTAATTTTAACAATATTACTCGATGTAATCGAGTAAATTAAAAACCTCAAAATCGAGATATTTCGTATACTTGAACAAAACCAAACCCGAGTAATTTGAATACATTAGTATTTACAAATTTATAAATTCAGTAAAAATTTTTAAAAAAATTATATTAAAACATGCAAAATATACAACAAAATATTCAAAAAATATGCATTTAAATATGCATTTATAACAAAATATTCAAAAATATGCATTTATAGCAAAATATGTAAAAATATGCATTAACAATCAATGTCATTTTGTTGGAAATATGTTGATTCGCAAAGATATTTGGCTAACATTGTTATCCGGCTAACGAAAACAAGCATGTATTTACATGAAGTTCCGAGCTCTAATTATTATATACAAACTTTTTTATTTTTGGAAAATTTGTTTGTTAAAATATGTATATTAAAATTTCTAAATGTCTTAATAATACAAATTAATTTTTGCGTATGATTAACATTTTTTTTTAAATACATATTACTCATACGCTTAAGGTATTTATAAGTAAATGCATGCAAGTTACAAGTTAAAAGGAAATTATAACAAGTTTTTTTTTACAAACATTTATAAATAACTTATAATAGCACGGACAATTATTTTCCACTTATATTTAGCAGTCCTTTATAAATCATAAAACCATAACAAAAAAGTACCAGGTTTGAAATAAATTTTATAAAAAAAAAAAAAAATATTCAACATTTTCCCACAGATCATTTATATCACTCTCTGTCATTACAAGCCTTTTCCACTGAATATTTTTCGTACACAAATATTTCATTAAAATGTTTAATAATAAGAAAATCTTAGAAATAGATTTAAGAGTTTTTTATATACCGACAACTTTTTCTATATTCTAAACAAATTTTCCTTTTAATTTTGCTGAAATCAAAAAAAAAAAAAAAATCTGTTAAGGTCCTTTCAGATTAGTCAAATATTTGACAAAAAACATGAAATATTTCTTTGCCGTAATCTGAACACAAAATATTTTTGTGTGTCAAACAGCAAATCAGCTGATTTTGGTGAAACAAAATTATTTGCATTCAAATAAATATTTGACAAACTTAACCATAGTGTGAACACTAGCTATCAAATATTTTCTTCTGATTTGAGCAAATATTTACTTGATCTTACAAAGAACAAACAATGGCAAATAACAGGTGGTAAAATCGTAAAAGTACGTGAAAATAAAAATTTAATCACTCAGATAACGGATTGGAACATTGGTCCACAATGGAAGGATATGGAATGAAACGGGAAAACGATTGGAATCGGAGCACTGTACACAATTGTGTTGTCGTACGTGAAAATAAAAATTTAATCTCTCCGATAACAAATGAAACATTGGTCCAAAATGGAACAATATGGAATGAAACGGGGATGATTGGAATCGAAACACTGTACACATTTGTGTTGTCGGTATGGTGCCTTTTACTAAGGTTTGCAAAAATTTGGTCCGTTTTGCGATATCATGCTTAGTTTTCGAGATACAAGCCATTTTACAAAATGGCGATATTTTAAAATGTCCAGTTATCTCCAAAACTAAGCGAGATAGACAAAAACGGACAAAATTTTTTGCTCCACGGAGTATTAATATACCCTGATGACATAAATAGGCAAGCTCCGAGAGAGATCCCGAGTGATCAATTTTTTAAAAAACAGTTAGTTTTTCGATTAATAAATCTATGTTTTGTTACACTTTGATTAAATAAATATTTTAATACAAATATTTGTTTCAATCTGAACGCTCGACAAATATTTTTTCGTTTATTTTATTTGACACTATTTGAGAGATGTTTTGAACAAACAAAACCATCAAATATTTGATCATAGTTTGAACATAAAATAAAATAATTTTTTATTTGACACATTGGAAGGAAATATGTAAACAAAATTTTGTTCAAATATTTGATAATGTGAGCGTACCTTTACAGAACATATTTAACTTGCGTTCAATATACTTTTAGAAAGTTGTGTTTAATGTTAACCAACTTTCATTATTAAAATAAAATTATTAATCTATTCTATTATATTTTGTATAAAAATAACATTTCCAAAGAATAAAGATACTTTTAAATAATACAAATAACTTCATAAAAAAGACATAAAAAAGACATAAAAGCAGCATAATGAGTAATTTAATTAAAATATATAATAATATCAATTACTTCTACTATACAGATGCCTTTTTATGGCAGCAAACAAATATTACTGAATATGTATTAGGCTGCTTCTTAAAAAATCAAATTTGGGGGGAGATTAAAATTCATAAAAATAAAATTCTCTAATTTTTTCAAAATTTTCAACAAAAACTTAAGGGTCGCTACAAGACTTTGAACATTTTCCCGATTTAAAAAGGACATATTTCATAAGAAAGGGTTTTTTAAAAAAAACCTTAAAAAATAAATATAAAATTGTTTTACATTATATTTAACCCCAAATACTCGGTAAAAAAAAGTATTGAGTTTTTATAAGATTGTTAACACTTAACCACACTAGGCCAAACAATTTCAAAAATTATGTTTCGTTCATAACACAGGTCAACAGCAAAAAAAGGCTTGACTAACCCACTATATAGATTTGATGCATCATG
>JAEKOY010002371.1:0-13549 GCA_021234595.1 Delia radicum | reverse complement strand
AAAGTGTCTTAAATTTTTGCAAACAATCTAAAAAAAAGTTACAATTATGTACAAAATTTGACAGAAATAATAATGGAACCCAAAAATTTTATTTGATAACTACAACATTAACTCTTTAAAACGGCGAGTTTTACCCCCAAAAATTCCCCTAAACGATTAGAAACTCCATTAAATTGAAAAACATATATGCACCTAAAGCATATGTAGTTTGCAACATATCTTTTTGAATACTGTTTTGAAATCGGTTCAGTAGCTTATTACCTATGGGTCCTCTACGGATACGTGCAGGTTTTGTGAATGGGAACCCGAGACCTCTGAACATGTTCTCTGCAAATGTCCGAGGCTCTCGCGACAGGAGGGTGCGTTATTTTGGTGGTCGAATAGTGACGCCCATCGGATGTTTGGGAACTGTGCACCGGTAGTATAATTGGCTCGTAGGGAGCCTGTGAACCTATAGGGTTTTATTTGCTGGGCAGCACACAAAATACCAACTTCTGCGTCGCCCGGTTGCCATAGTGCTACTATAATCTAATCTACCTATCGGGCCCGAAATAACACGGAAATGAAATCAATTTTTTCTACAAAAATTATTAATAAATATGTTCGAAGCAAATACATAAGATCACTAGCTGTTTGTACCCAGTTCATGCCCGGGACTTCAATTACTTTAAAAACAACACTTAAAAATATACAGATATTTTCTCCGCAAGTCCTTATCTTAATTATTACCCACGCCCAGCCATCCAACGCTCTTAACGCAGCCTCTGCGATGCATCTCCGAGCGCCGATACCTTGTAGTGTGGCCCGTTTTTATAAAAATTTCAATGTTTTAGTAAAATGCGCCTGATCAATAAAAATTTGCTATGGCAACTTTTGCCCGTGGTAACAAAATTAGAAGAGAAACCCCGTTAAAAATTAAATGTGCTATAACAATCACCCTAAAGCATATATAAAACTTAAAAAAAAAATGGGCGAAAAAATGAGCATGGTCGATAACAATATGTGGCGATACGAAATCTGCCTGGAAATGAGAATCATGTGAACTTAAATTCGAGAGAAATCAGGTAAAAACAAATTAAATTTAGAGATTTAAACATTACACAATTTGCCAAAAACGCAAAGGAAACTGGGAGTAAAAGTAGCGTGGTTAATGAAACTATGTGCCGATTGTGCCCTGGGGTATGGAGTATCATTTGTGCCAGTTTTGAGCAAGTTCCAGCGAGAAAATTATTTTTTATCGTAAGTGAGAGTTACCCCGTGTAGCTTTGAAATAATTCTTTATATTTTCAATTGCTATTTTAAGTCTTGAATACTATCCCCCAGAATGGAAAGTTTCTCTTGTTACAATGATACCCAAGCCAGGAAAAGATAATACAAAGTCGAGTCGTATAGACCAATCAGTCTTTTGTCGAATATGTCAAACTGCTTTGAAAAATTGTTTGTGAACAATATTAACCCCAGCCCGTGTTAGGAAACAATTTAATCCAGATCACAGTTCGGGGTTAGAAAACAACACAGCACCATTGAGCAAGTACACAGGCTGGTTACGTCTATTCAGAATAGCTTTTGAAAGAAAAGAAATACTGCTCTGCTCTTTTTATTGATGTTCACAAGCATTTGACGAAGTTTAGCATGAGGGTTTACTATTTAAAATTAAACACTTGCTACCACCCAACACACACAAGCTCTTAGAAAGCTATATCACAGGCCGACAGTTTACAGTTAAAGAAAACAGTTTATAAGTACCACACTAAATATAAATGCGGGAGTTCCCACAAGGCAGGGTTTTAATTTTGGGGCCGTATTTTATACTTCTCTACACTTCAGATTTTACCACAAATGTTTATACCCACACTTCAACTTTTGCTGATGACACGGCAATCATAAGTGTAAATGAGAACCCAACAGTAGCGTTTCAAAGATTACAAACCCACATCTCTCAGTTAGAAGCTGGTTAGAGAGATGAGGAGAATTAGAGTAAATGAACAAAAGCATTCACATTACGTTACCTTACGAAGAGAATCTTGTCAACCAGTTCGTATTAATAATCATAATATACCCCAGAACACACATGTTAAATATCGGGGCATTCATTTTGACCGTCGACTTACATGGAAAGCTCATATAGATGCCTAAAATTACCCAAATAAAATTAAAAAATGTACAACTAACATGTCTTATAGGTAGAAACTCTAAACTCAGCTTAGACTGTAATTATTGATTTACAACTTGATTATAAAACCCATATGGTGCTATGGTATTCAGCTATGGGGAACTGCCTCGGCTTCCAATGTTGAAAAATTACAAAGAAGGCAAAACAGGCTATTAAGACTGATCACAAATTCACCCTGGTACGTGAGAAATTCTAACATACATAAGGATCTGAATGTCCCACTTATCAAGAATGAGATCAAGAAATACAGTGAAAGATATATGAAATGATTGGAAACACACCCTAATATACTAGCTCGAAAATTATTAAATAATCGTGGACATATACGCCTTAGAAGATTGGACACACCAGACTTGGTACAATAAAAGTGTTACAAATGCTTCGAACATATTTAGTTACTGAGCCCTTGAGGTTTTGTCTGGCACTGGCTAAATTTAACGTCAATATTTAGTTTTAAGATTTGAATAATAATTGTTAGTTCACTAAAATTTTGTGAAGATCCAATAAATAGAAGTGAGAACAAAAAAAAAATCTTAAGTGAAAAATGCAATAAAACTTATGTGGACGTAAAAGTAGGCATGTATGCACTCATAATAATCTAAGGTAAATACACGAAAACCGTTGTTCATTTTACGAAAGTTTTGGTTATTTTGACATTACGAAAAATTTGTAGAATATACAAATCACATTTCGTAAAGTTTTTTAAATAAAAATGTGGTGCATACCTTACGGGTTTATTTTAAAATTAAAAAAAATAAATGTAATGGTGCCACACCAGAATCGAACTCACGATTTCAGTGACGTCCTGCTGTGTTGAAGTAGACCCCTCTACCATTGCACCAAAGTAACTGATGCAATACAACAAACTAAAAAGAAACTTAAGTCGAAATATTATGAAATTTTTATGAAAACTAGAAAAATATGCCTACAAATATTTAATAAAAAGGTAAAATGGCAATTAAATATTTTTATTATGTTTATTGAACTAAATAAATAATATATTTTTTTATAAATATATCAAATAATATATTAAAAACAAATAAAAAAATAATAAAATAATAATAATAACAAACTTAAATAAACAATTTCAACACTAATTGCATTTTATTATTTAATATTTTATCTTTTTAAATATTTGTTTTATTGAATTTCGTACTAAACCGGCAAATAAGTGGAAGTAGTGTTTTTCGGGTCCTCTTTAACTTGTTTTAGGATCCTCTTTATTAAACAAAATACAAAATATCCATTTATATCAAAACACAAAATAGTAATAATGAAATAAAAAAATAAAACATAGAAATTTAAAAAACATTAATAAACAAAAAAATATAAAAACTAAAAAAAAAATTTGTCCCTGGCCAGGAGTTGAACTCGCAACCTTCTGATTGCAAATCCGACCTCTAACCCATCAACATTCATATGTAATATTTGTAACATTACAAATTTTTGTACAATGTACTAAAGAAATATTACGAAATCATGTTTGTATTTTTTACGAAATTTGTAAATTTATATAATTTGTTTTATACAAAATTTTTGTAATATAAACAAAATGTTTGTACATTCTACGAAAAAAATTTACGAAAAATATATTTGTATTTTTAAGCATGGATTATTATGAGTGTGTGGATTTCTTGTTTGGGCTTGACGATCACGTGTGCCAATTTTAAGCAAGTTCTAGTGAGAAAAAAAATGTTTCATCTAAAGAAAAATATGGAACTCACAAATTAAAAAAAAAGTGGGTTGTAAAAGTAGGAGTGGCCAATAAAAAGTATATGTTGACCTCGGCTGAGGTATGCACCACGTTTGAGCGAAATACGTTGCAAACAAAAATTTCATTAATAAATATCAATTCATATTTTTATATAAAAGTGTGCGTGGTCCGTTAAAAATAAAAATGCGTATAGCGAACAAATACACAAACACCGATAAAATTGGCACCCCAGGCAAAAATATCTGCATGGTAGCAATGAATTTTTGCATTAGACCTATGAAATTTCACTGGAACTCGTTTGCAACGTTTTACTAAATTCATGAAGATTTAAAAATTTCATTTATGCATTAAAAATTTCCTACGACTAATGAAAAAGTTTCATTGAAAATAGTTTCATTAAACTATAAAGATTTTTCATAGGTTTTAGGAAATTTTTCATTCACATTGTGAAGGAGACTTCATAAATTTAGTGTTTTTCTGCAACGTATTTTTTAAAACATTTTTAGTATCTTTTTCTGCTATTGTTAAAAGCTGCATTTATATGCCCCTCGAAATCCAGTTTAAACTAGATTTCGAAATCTAGTTCGAGTATCATTTTATACATAACATGTGATCGAAATCTAGTTTAAACTGGATTTCGATAGTGAATGTTTATGCAGCTTAAGGTGTAAGTATTATTCTATTACGGCTTGGCCATGGCTTATACTATAACTAATTGTACACCTTATTAGGAAAGTGTTATGAGTACATTTAAAAAAGTTAAGAGCGGTTCATTTAATGATTAAAAAAATGGAATTTGCAAAAAATTAATGCGTAAAAAATATGCATTAAACTTGATAACATCCTAAGAACAAGTTAACAACAAAAAATGATGACCTGTTACTACTACATAAAATGCAACTCCCCTTTAAACTATTAAAAAGTGGTTAATAATTTTTAATGTTAAGTGTATAATATACATACATTATAAACATTAGGGGCTTTCAAAATTCTAGACGTCAGAATTTTCCATCTTTTCAAGGCCCCTCTCACAAAAATTGAAGACGTATCAAAAAATCAGTACTGGCAAACTACGGATATTTTGTAAAACCAGTGTTTTGCCAGTATTACCCAAGTAATGCTTTGCCAGTACTGTTTTTACTAAATATTAGGGTATTCAAATACTCGGGTTTTTGCTTTTGTTCGCGTAATCGAGTAACCTCGATTTTGAGGTTTTTAATTACTCGAGTAGGCGAGTAAGATTTTAATAAATTGCTCGAAATAACTCGAGTAACTCGAACAATTTTAATTACTTTAATTATTTTCCAAAAACTCACATTTTTGTAAGTTTTTATATATTATTAGTTACTAATATAACATATATCTAAAATTTAACAAATTAATTAAAATTTTAGTTAAAAAGTATATCTAAAAGAGAAAACATTTGCCTAAGATCATTTATTATTGCGACAGTTTTTGTCTCAGTACACTCAAAGCAAAACCGTTTTATATCAATGAAATTCTTTATAAACACTGTTGAAATCTTCATTGATTTTCTTTCAATATAACTGGTCATAAAATGTATTAAACTGTTTTATAAAAATATTTGGAAGGTGATCCGTTTTGTAATTTCAATCAGACTTGACACAGTTTTGTTATATAAGTGTGTTAGTACTAAACGAAAAAATACTCCATTTTGTCCTATCATTTTGGGTGATTTTGAATATTTAAGAAGATTTCATGAATATTTAAGAAGATTTTCATCATATTAATGAAAACTCATTACCTTCTATATGTCTATATGTCTATATGGTAAATTTTAATATGTGGAATTCTGCGTAGGACCGATATGAATTTCCATATAGGGCTTCTAAAATTGGCTTGTTACAACGACATAAAAGGACCAACAAAAAGTTTTTAGTAAATGACATTGAAAATTCCTTTTTGAAAATATAGTATTTATATGTAGTTTCTTTAGATCAAATGGCAACTAAATTAAAAAAAAAAATAATGTTTGATCCCACTTTTAACCCTCAAATCCGCACCAATAATCTTAAACACCCCAGTCTTAGAACTTGTTTCTTTAAAAAATATCCAAGTTTCTTCGAATATCGGAGTGTTTTTCGCATTAAGTTCTTCGTTTTTCGTCATATAATTTCTTTTAACAGTGCTCACTTCATATAAAAATACACTTAACATTTAAATATTCACTATAAAAGTCACATTATTTTAACAAAATATTAAAAAAATATAAAATAGTCATTATTTTTAAATTACTCGAGTTACTCGATTAATCGACCAACATTGTTCGAGTTATTCTTTACTCGAATTGGCCATTTCGAATTAGTCGAACAATTGTTCGACATCAATTAATCGATTAATCGAGTAACGGTTAACCGATTGAATACCCTACTAAATATGCATTATTATTTGTTTTTTTTTAGATATTAACATATTTAACCGGTGTTTTTGATAGTGAATTTTAAGGTGAATGTACTAAAAAGGTATGTAGTTTAAAACTACGGTTTTTTTTTGTGAATGATCATTAATAATTTACTTATATTAGTACTAAAAACAGCATTATAATTATTAGGTTTTAAACCACGAACATATTGACTAAAGAAGAACCCATGTACTCAAATCTGTTCAATTTCTCTATTGCCCACTGGTTTTAAGAGAAACAGTTTTTTCAGAGGTTTTTTTATCTTTATTATTTTATTATTAATATAATCACATAATTACAAATTATATAAATATTACCCTAACGAGCACTAGCTACTATGGCCTTCGGCGCGTTGTAGCGAAAAACAGACCAGTGCCCTCTGGGTGGAATCGAACCCACGACCCCCGCACTGATAAGCCAGCACGGCTACCAACTAGCCCTACCGGGGCGCACTCAGAGGTTTTTTAATACATATTTTTTTAGTATATATAGTGAAATTTTGTGTTAATACACAAACTTACTCAGAGAGTGCATAAAACAGCACAAATAATTTAAATTGCTTCAAAAGCATGAAAACTAATCAATTAAAAGTACCCCTGTAAACCAATTTTTTTTAAACTCACTTAAAACCAGTTCAGGTTTTAGAAGAGAACGTTGCAAACGGCTTGTTTAAACAAATGAAACACACAACCCCTTATAACATGCGTAATGAATTCTAAATTTTCAATTTTGAAAATTAAATAGTTGCTTAGTTCCACCTATAGGCAAAATACCACTGATCCTCTTTTGTGGTTAAACAAAATAGTGGTTTTGTAACAATCTGAAAATTTTGCTGAAGTCTATATAGGGAAATCTTATCTTCCATAAACAAATATCGTATTGATCCATAATACCGACCGCTATAGTATTATTGTAATTATTATGTATACAAGGACATGTGAAGTTGCTGTATATTTCTACTCTTGTAAAATTCTGACAACTCCTCTACTTAAACATATTATTTGCTTCCAACCTCAGGTTTATAAAAAAACATACATTTTTAGTCAGATTTTTCACAGGAAGAGAACAAAGAAACCATTTTTATTGAAAATTTTTAACGGACACAATGGATATGAACTGTGGCAGTTTACATTTAACATTAATTATTTAAATGAATATTTAATTTTTTTATAAATGAATTACAAGAGTACTTAATTAGATATAAAAAAAAGTACTGATCTCTAAGACATTTTATTATTTTTTAATTAAAAAACTTATTAAATAAAATTGTATTAATTAAATATAATTTGATCATAATTGATGAACTATATGAGATTAGGTCCCAAGACATACCGTGTGATGTTTAGTTAGATGTGATGCTATAAATTAATTGGATCTATTTTCTTCAAATTTCAGAACGACCATAATTAACTGATAGAATTTGAAATTTTTCGCCAGATTTGCTAATAAATTCTGATTGTATTTATTAATTTTCTTTTTGTTTATTTTTCAAATTATTTTGTTTGTTTGAAATGTTTTTAATTTAAGTTGGGTACTATTAAGATTCGATTACAAATTAACCAAACTAAGAGATGGAACTTCACAAAAGTTGTATTAAGCTAAATATAGGTGCTTCAATGTATTTTGATACAATCCGCTCATTCCCTTCAATCAACTACGCTGATTATAGTTGGGCCTTTAGAAAAACTCAAAACGCTTTAAAATCTCGGAAATGAAATATATATAAATTTGTTTTAGTAACCTATTTTTATTTACGGGGGCTACAGCCCCTTTTACGAATACCTTTAAATCTTTATTAAAGGTTTGTTCTACAATATTAAAGGTTGTTCTACAATATTAAAGGTTCGTTCTACGATATTATAGGTAGGTAAAATATTGATTCAGAATTCATGGTGAAGTCCTGAAAAATTAATATGTCATTTTGATTTTTGATAAAAATTTGGCTCCTTGAAATGCGCTAATCGAACTACGTCTAGTTTCTTCATATGATTTTGCGAGCGCCCTAATATAACTACTAACAATAATTTAATAATATACGAACATAGTTATTACACATTTTCTATTTAATAAATGACGCATTACCTAAAGCCGTTAAATTGTACTTAAAAAAAAAAATACTATTTAACATTATCCTGTATCTGTGTTTAAATATGTGGCTGGTTGATGCCAATTCTGTCTGTTTATCTATCCGCTTTCGGAGACATCACAAATAAACAACAGCACAAAATAACATTTAAATGCTTCAACAACGTAGTCAACAAACTTTTTAAACTGGCTTGATTAATGAGGCTTTAAATTACGCCACTTTGATTTTCATTCTTTAAATATGCCCAAGGACTTTGTAAGTAAACAACGACAACAATAATAATAATGAATATGATGTGCTTGTAGTGTATGTGCGGTGTATGTCTGTATGTACAACGGAAAGGATTCATTGACATTATGTTGTATACACAGCATAAAATAGAATAAAATAAATAGATAATGAAAGTTTAATGGCTGAATTTAAAATGAGAAAAAAAAGAATTCCAAAATCAAATGGAAATAAGCAAATCAGACAAATAAATATGTTTCTTATTCTCTCGCACACATACATTCACATCACTGTTAAAGGATCAAATACATTACAAGACAATTATGTAGAGAACAGGAAACGTTAAAAACTTTTACAGACTACAGTTTTGCAGAAGAGAACGAAATGAGAGAAAATAATTCAACCTAAATTTGTTGAAATCTCATGGTCAACTAATACCAGTTTAAAACTAGTGACAACTGCAAATTTTTGAGAACACAGTCCACACACAGGCATACCTTATATTATATCAAAGAAGGTGTTAAAAAGAATAAAACTCAGAGAGAGCTCATAAAACTGGGCCCTAAATTTACGTATTAGTGGACTAACAATGATGCCAACTTTTTAGTTTTAAACAATCGCTGGTACAAACAACAAACATAGAAAAAGTTTGGCAAATTCGAAAATAAGAACAAACAGGAATACAGTATTGCGTATTTTTAGCCCAAGAAACATTTACACTCAAAAAAATAAGGGCTTACAAATAGTTGAAAATTCAGCAACGATAACAGAACATAGTACCCTGCATTTGCGATAGCAGAAGTTGCAAATCATAGTCTGCTAAATTTTAGTTGACAATTGCAGTAAATTTAAGCTATAGATGTAAAACGTCAAATTTGTTTATTTAATATGCATTGAAATTCCGGTTTAACGAATAATCGATTTAACCAACTCTGATTTAACGCACACCAAAATTTGTATACTTAATTCATTAAATCTTGACAAAAAACATAAGTTTTATCACTGTTTATAGAACAAAAACATAACAAATTAATTTGAAAAGAAATTGAAACAAGGAAAAAAAAGCTAAATCAAATAAAAACAATACCTGATAAAAAAAAAGTTATGTCTCAAAAACAAAATCAGATCTCATTTGATATAGATCAATATTTATTCTTACCTATCAAAATTGGGGTATCCAGTAATATCCGATTAGATTCCCCAAATATATAACTGGATTGAATTAGATTAGGGATAAAATAATATCTAATCTAAGATCCTGATAGATCCCCAAAATATCCGATGGGATGAATTCAGATCTAATTAGATCCAAAAAGATAAATAATTTGTGGTGGATGGAATAAGATGAAATTAAATTGGATTTGTTTAAGCCCCAAAAAAATTATCCGAAAAATAATTATAACACCTGGCGCATATATAAATATGTATGGGGTTATATATAATAATTCTTATACGCATAGAAAATATTAATGATGATGGACCATATAAAATCATATATCTAACTAATCAAGTGTCATATATTATATCTTATATAATTATATCTTACATCATATAATGTCACATATAAATATGTCCTAAGTTGTGTTATACATATACCACCATATATAATATATTTAATATCACACACAAAATTTTTTTATAAGTATGTATATATTTGTATATCTTACATTATATTGCTCATATGTCACCATAAATAAATTAAATATTATGAATATATGTTATATGATATATGACAATATCTATCATACTTATTATGTATAGCATATATATTAAATATCTAATTTTATAAAGGTTAATATATAAAAATACATCTTTATATATGTCACCATAGAAGAAAACATATAATAATATATAGCTATGCATGGCATCATATATAATCACATATTGTAATATATTTTAAGATGAAAAAACATAAGACCATATATAATTTTTTTACTCGGGGAAATAAGTATTTTCATTAATAATAAGTATTTTCATTAAACTTGTTAAACAAGCAGAATATTCGACTCCGGATCTTGGGTGACCATATACTGGACGACCCTCTCGGTAATATCACTTGTGGGATCGGTGATCTCTTACGTTATCTTAACCGAACGGGGGTGGGTCTAGTACTCCGGATACTAGTTCCTTACGGGTAGTGTGGTCTCTTCAAACGGAGTCGCTTTTTGACTCTACTTGATGCTTACGAGTAGCGTGAGCTGCCACTTCAAACCAACCAAACCTAACAAGCACACAAAAAGTACATTGTATACAAAACTATATATAGAGCGATAATTTTTTTGACTTCAATAAAAATCAAAATTTTTCCCAATAAAAATTTTAAAATTATATTGTCTGCTAAACAAAAACACCTCAGATCATTAAAAATTGTAAATTACACTGTTAAACACTACAATTGCATCGGAATCGGACTTTCTCAATTGTGGATAAATTTCTGTACGTAGATCACGAATGTGTACACCAAATTTTTATATTAGATCTACTTTTTGAAATATTCCCGAATTTGACCAAAAAAAAATTCATATATAATTATTCATTACAAAATCTAGATTTTTTTAAATGTCTTAATTCATATACCTGAATTAACTGCGAACAACTTTTAACATGGTTTTAAAGTGTGGACCTTGAGGATTTAAAAACGATGTCAATTAATTGCGATTGGGTGAAGGATGTAGGATATCTATGCAATTAAATTGAAAACTTCACTTATTTTGTTTTTTTGTGATATTATAATATCCCTTAATCAAAATTATAAAATTTTAGCACATGATGTGAATTTATATTCCACTTAATTAATTTCAGCTTAAAAACCATCTGAATTTCAAAATTTTCGATTTTTTTTAAAGTGAACTTTCCTGGTGCTGATTAGAACACATGTGTTTAAACATATTTGAATATCTTTATCGAATTTTATTAATTAGGATTTGTTACAGGCTCCACAATTTTAAGACACAAATACATATAACATTTTTGTAGGCTTAAGCAATTTTTTGTTAGATATTTTATATTTTATTAACGAAATCGTGAAAAATGAGAAATTTTGACTTTAAATTGACTTTAAACATGTACTATCGTAAATTAAGGAGCGTAGTTGATATTATTGAATGTTGTAAACAATTGCGGTGTTATTTGAAATTTTGTATATATTTTATAAAAAGTTTATCAAAATTTTAAATTCTATGTGATGCTATATTTAATTTTATTAAAATTTCATCCGAAATATGTACACATGTAATGCATGATTATATGTAAACATTTTTTTTACTCGGGTATGCCTAAACTTTAAAAATCTAAGGCCATTTTCGTCATATGCGTCTAAAAGTCTTTTAGAAATGATAGGTCGCAACCCCGATACATCAAATTTTTCTGATTTTGTTAAACTGTGTTGTTATTATTATTATTATGATTTCTCAGATGAAATTTTTGTTTTACTTGCCAGACCGGCGATAAATATTTTAGCCAATCATTTTATGTAATTAGTGGTTTTGTTTAAATAATTATACAATTTTTTAAAAAATATAGTTTCACCAATACCTATTGGGTTAAATAACTTAAAAATGCCGGGATTTAGACCAGATGGCGTATCTTTTACACTCATAGAAATAAACCTATAAATTACAGAAAAAACTACTAAAAATTAGCTTAAAATGACCTTGCAGAAAAAACTGCTGAATTTGGCAGATAATTGTGCTAAATATTAATAAATGAGAAGAGCAAAAATAAATTGGTTAACTTTACAAAATTCTAGTTATATTCGATGTGAATTTTAGTTAATTGAAATTGCATTTTACTCTGCAAAATTAGCAAAAACTTTTACTGAATACTTGTAGACTCAAACTGTAATATTAAAAAAATGTTTGTTACTATTTACAAATAATAGTTTATTCTGCTAAAATCAACAGAAATTGTATATTGCTGATTTCACAAGGGCCATAAAAAAATACTAAAAAAACTTTTAAAATTTCAATTTTTTAATGATTTTTTGTCTACTAATATTTAATAAATGTTTTTGCTGATTTTAGCAGATAATTTTGTTACTTTCACTTAAACTGAAACTGAGCTCAAATATAACTAAGTATTTGGCTTTCAAGTTGGCTCTGAGTTCTTGCAACGTCGTCGGCTGTGGCATAGACCAATAATTTGACGTAGCCCCAAAGAAAGAAGTCTAGAGACGTTAAATCGCACAAACGAGGCGGCCAATTGACTGGTCCATTTCTTGAGATAACACTCTCACCAAACTTACTCTTCAATAAATCGATTGTCACGTGTGTGGCTTGTGGCACCGTCCTGTTGTTGAAACCACATGCAGTCCAAGTCCATGTTTTCCAATTTGGGCCAAAAAAAATCGGTAATCATGGCGCGATAACGATCGCCATTCACAGTAACGTGACGATCGTTATTGTTGACGAAACCATATGGCCCAATGACGCCGGCCGGCATGCAAACCGCACCAAACAGTTATTTTTGTGGATCAAGTGGTGATTCTTGAAGCACATATGGATTTTCACCAAAACAATAACGCATATGTAGCTTATTGACGAAACAATTGAGCCAAAAATGAGCTTCGTCACTGAAGATGATTTTGCGATGAAATTCATCATCTTAGCGCATCTTCTCCAGAGCACAATCGGAAAACGTACGTCGCGTCAAATGGTCCATCGGCTTCAATTCTTGAGTCAGCTTGATCTTGTATGGGTGCCAAACCAAGATCCTTCCGCAAAATTCCCCATAAAGTGGTCTTGGCGATGCCCAGTTCTTGAGAACGCCGCGGAATCGACTGATTTGGATAGTTGCTACGGACGCCTAAAGGCAGCGATATTTCGGCACTTCGACCAACCCGTTGTCCCACTGGGACGGCAGCATCACACAATGAATATGTTAGACTCAAATTTTTGCACTAAACTTGTTATTGCTTGTCTACTAGGG
>JAEKOY010002370.1:0-13558 GCA_021234595.1 Delia radicum | reverse complement strand
ATAAGCTAAATCTCTTTTATGAATTAATTGTTTAATATCAGCTGAAAACCATGGTCTTGATCTTTCCGAGATTTTTTTTTAGATTTTAAAGGGACGGTGTCATCATAGAGCCGCTGGATATTATACTCAAGAAAAGACAATTGTTCCTCTGCAGAACACATATAGTACATACTTTCCCAATTAATATAAAAAAAACTTTCCTGTAGCAATTATAATTCAAACGCTTGAAGTCTCTATAGTAACAAATTGATCCATTCGATGAATCCGAAAATTATACGTTAGAAATATCAAATCATGTCTTGAGAAACATGATGCTGAAACCTGGTCATACAATAATACATTTGACATGTTTGCAACAAAGAAAAGATCAAGCAGTGAATTGCTCGAAGTTGAAAAGTGTGTTGGAACTGTTTGATTAACTGGCAAAAGTCCAAGTGACAACATTTCATCAGATAAAATTGATTCCTTTAAAATATTTGAGTTGAAATCACCAGAGATCACAATATCATTATAGGCAACGGTTAATGTTTCTAAATTCGATATAAAAATCATTGCAAGGTATATTCTTGGTGTGGTCTGTAGACACATCCAATTAGCATTTTCTTCCATGAGATATGATTTCAACAAAAATAAACTCAACTTTTTTATCCTGGCAAGACTTCGTTTTGAATTTGCACGTTATATTATCCTTTACAAGATGATGGCAACCCCACCAGCATGTTTAACCCGGTCATTTCTAAAGGTTTGTAACCGTTTAAGCAATAAGCCTGTCAGGTATTTTTTCGGAAAGCCATGTCTCGGAAACGCAAACAATATCAACATTTGAATTCTCAAAAACCAGTCTGAACTCATCGATCTTGTTATTTAAACTTTGAGCGTTAATGTGAGATATTGTACACACCATTTTTATGTTTAGCAAATATTTTCACCCATATTCATAGTCGTGTCCTTGGAACTTCCAACTGAACCTCTATCATCTCCCATTGAAATATCTTCCTTCAACGCAACCATCCCTAACAACAACGCAGTCAGTATGAGCAGAGTAAAGTAAACGTTCACTAAATATTAATAAAGCAAAGAAAAAACGAAAATATAAAATATTAGCTGAAACAATATGTAGTAAATGTGTGATGAAAATAAAAATAATACAAATTTTATAGATTGTGTTGTTTAAATATAAAAATAATAAAAATATTAGCATGTTTAATGAATGCAAAATTTCTCTTAGGCAAAAAATATATGTTGTGTAAGATGTTGAAACGGTACATGTTTTAACTTGAAGACTGAAAAAAATTGGTTTAAATCTTCAAGTAATTCTATTTTCAAGGGCTCATCGTCAGTGTTAACTTTTACGTATACGATCCCACGCTGAGTATAAGCGGCTGATTGATTCGGGACTCAATTCTGATAATTTTTGTGAAAGTAACCCCAAAAATAAGAACTTCTGCATCATTCGTTTGGTCAAGTTACATCAAATAAAATATTAATAATTTTTTTAAATTAGTAAGTATCGTATATACTTTCATCTGTTCATATAACGTTTCGCTACAAAGGTAACAGTTTCGCAGCTACAAATAAATATATGAAGAAAAAAAATATTTTTGGCCCAATGAACAGATGAAATTAATTGTTATTCTTGATTTTTCTCAATTTGTTTCAGCAAAAATCCGACTAGTGGTTCTTGAGTTATTTCAAACAAAAGAGCCTTAAACGTGACAAATTTCCCTATACGATACTTACTAACTTCAAGAAATTATTAAAATTTTATTTGATGTAACTTGACCAAACGAATGATGCAGAAGTTCTTATTTTTGGGGCTACTTATACAAAAAAAAATTATCAGAAGTGAGTCCCGAAATCATATGTTGTACTGTGTTATGTAAGATGTGTGTCCTTGTCCTTCGCTTTAATCTGTCTACTTGTAAGTATATATTTTTTTGGAATTTGACCATACTACATAAATAGTCACTATAATAATTTAGTTTACAAATACACATTAAATCTTTATTAAATTTAAATATTTTATTTTGTCTTTAATTGTATTAATAGACAATTGCTTTTACAAGCCGTTGACAACACAAAATTGTAGATTTTTCAATCTGCAGTGTATATGTATATGATACACATTGTTGGCATCTTTTTGTTTTACTATGCATAAAAAACAGATACAAAAATAATCCATGGTAAATTTTTTATATGTCTTACAAGAGCTGTATGTGCCGCTCGTCTACTGACAAGCCGCGACATCTTCATTCTGCGTATATCTTTCAAACTGGTTGTCGTACACACTTTTAATGTGCTTATCAGCTTAATTTTTTTAGCAAAATAAATTAGTTAAACATTAGCAAAATATTAGTAAAACATTTGTTAAGATATAGTTAAGTGCTGAATCAGTATAACTAAAATGTTAAGTGAAAACATAATTTCAGCACAAAATTGGTTAAAAAATACTATACTTGATTTACAAGACGTTTTACTAACTTCTCAACTAACTTATTTTTTTAGTGTAGATGATATATTTTGTTTTCAACTGATAAAGTTAAATTAAATATAATCTCCAAAACAAATTATATTTTGAAATATCGCGTAAAACACGATTTGAAGTGAAAAATTAAATTTTTTGAAACACCGCAAAATTTGACAACGATTTCTTGGAAAACAAAATATATAGGAAGAAATTTCCACAAAAACGCCAAAAAAAAACATGTGAAAAATTTTTTTGAATTTAATTAAAAGTTGCAATTTTGAGAATTTTTTGTTGCAGAAAGTAATGTATTTAAAGTCCCTAAATACTGGTTTATTAATGAGTAAAATTCTATTTTAGGTAAAAAACTTAGAAAAAAAAAATTACCCCCAATTTTAAACATTTTTGAGAATAGCTCACATAAATATTTTCAAATATATTCTTAGCTTTGATAATTGTTTCTATTTTTCTTTCGTTTATATTTTTGTACGAAAGTGTTTATTTGTATTTATTTCGTCCTTTTTTAAAATGAAGTGATTCATAATAAGATTCAAGTGTTATTAAGTGTCAACATCATTAAGTGCTTCTTACAAACAAATCTGTAGATATAAATTGTTAGATATATTCGAATACATCTTAAGTACGTTTTTGTCTACGATTTGTTTTGAAAGTGAATTACATTAACAAAATGTTCCAGTATTATCTGAATGTGCAGAAAGGGAATATGAGAAAATTAAATAACTGTTTTTATTATATGTAAAAATGCATATTTTTTTTTTAAATTTATCAAATTGTGGGAAAAGAAAACAACAGTTGTTTCGTCTTACACGAACAAATGTCTCTGAGATTCATTTTAACCCATTACCAACCGCTCCAAAACGGCTCAGTAAAAATCAGTGAAATTTTGTACTTTGTGCTATAGACTTGATTATAAAATTATTTTTAAGCTTTTATTTTAGCTCTTCAGGTTTGGCCAGGAAGGGTGGTCGATTCTTCGACCACGGGCTGGATACAAAATACGTTAGAAAAAATTAATTTTTTTGTTTTTTATTAGAAAATTATCGAATATGAAATATGTTTTTCTAAAATGTTTAGAGGTTGCAGAATTCAAATCTGTTATTATATGGGCCCATGTTGGGGATGAAATTTAATAAGATTACATATAGCGTCTCATTGAAATTGATATGATAAAAAAGATATGATATTGATAAAGCTGCATAGTTTTAAATGGCTTTAAATATAATTCCATACATATTTTGGCAAAGTTCAGTATCACATTAAGGTATCTGCAAGTTAAGACTTTATTAACTATGAATTCACATAAGACAATATTAATTTTATTACGTTCTCATGTTCAAGTGATTTCTTTGCGAAACTGCATTTTTTGGGGCGTCCTTAAAAAAAAAAATATCCGCTCTATAAAGAAATTGTTTCTACGGTACGTATAGAAATATATAAGTATGGGCTCCCAAATGAATGAAAATTAACTTACGATTTCAAAAATGATATTATTTTTATGATCCATGATACGTAGCGACCTCTAGAGCAATTTTAATTATATTTTAAATCCAAAACTGGGGAGAAAGTTTTTTTAGTGTTTCTTGGTTATTTTTTTAAAATCTACTGTTCAAATAATTAATACTTAAATGAAAATATGACTTTTTAGTTTAGTTTAGGGTATTTTTTTTCAAACTGTGGATTAACTCCGAGGCCTCTCAAACTGATAATTTTTGTTTAGAACACCTTAAAATAAGCCGAAAAAATTTTATAAAAATTATCGATAACTCGTTTAGTTATCGAGATATCTGGAGTTGAAGTTTAAAAAAAATCGATAACTTTTTACCGTTTTATTTTCTTAGAGAATACCTCAAAATTAACCGAAAAAATTAAGTAAGAATTATCGATAACTCTTTTTGTTATCGAGATATCTGGAGTTGAAGTTTAAAAAAAATCGATAACTTTTTGCCGTTTTATTTTCTTAGAGAATACTTCAAAATAAACCGAAAAAATTAAGTAAGAATTATCGATAACTCGCTTTGTTATCGAGATATCTGGCTTTGAAGTTATAAACAATATGATAACTTTTCAGCGTTTTACTAGACCAGATAATTTTGTTTTGTCGTGCTTCTAAAATTAGGCGGAAAACTAAAATGAAGTTATCGATAACTCCCTTAGTTAGCGAGATATCGATGTTACAGGTTTTTCTGTATATTACCCTAAAATATGCAGAAAAAATTAAATTTTGCGATAATTCGACTATTTATTATTTTAAATAAAAAAACAAACATTTCATTATAAATTTCATTACAATCAATTAATTATGCATCATCATTGCTATCATCGTCACCATCTTCCTCGTCGGAATCACTGCCATGAGCACTATTATTGTCTCTGGCATAAGCGTTTGCCAAATTTAAGGATGGAGATTGTAACATATCTACAGCCGTTTTTGGTAGGCTGTGTAATTTTTTTTCAGGCAATTTTCTCCTGCTTGATATTATTGGATCAGAATTAATCAGCATCATGTTAAAAACGTCTTGATTCCACTTTTGTCGATCCATTTTTCTAGAATAACACTCTCTATATTTTTTGAAATCTTTGTTGGTAGCTTCCTGCGCTTCTTCCGATAATTGGCCAATCGGTAACAATGCATATGCTATTATTTCAGGTCCGTGAATAAAAAATTTATGCAATGTTGGAGGCATATAGTACCACGGATAATTTTCTACAAAGATTCTAGCCGTTTCATGTGCATATTCCCGAAACTTATGTACATTTACTTCATGACCACAAGAAACAACAATCAGTATATTATGCATTCTGACAATTAAATTAACGTTAATTTTCGTAATTTCCGCTGATAGTTCCGCATTCTGAAAAAAACGCCTGGCCGTATTTCCGTCATTGGAGTTACCGAATCCGGGTTTTGGACGATCAACAATTAAACCAGTTTTCTCTCTAAATTGTTTTTGAATTTCTGCTTTAGTTTTTTCGACAATTTGCTTTTCGGAGTCTGATCTAGCTTGCCATTTTTTGATTGGCAGTTTATATGACAAATGAAGAAGGCACTCAAAAATCGTATCCATCCATGCAAATCGATAACCCAAATTGTAAATTATCAGTGTTAATTTCCTTTTTTATCATTTTATCAATTTGGTTAAAATCTTTGCTGGTGGATCCGCAGAAGTAACACTCTTGTGTAGATGTAGTTTCAGTGAGAGCGTTACAAACTTTTCCATCTATCATCGATAATATTAAACTATGTCTCACTACTACAACTTTCTCACCAAGTGCCACAATTGAATTAGTTAGATGTTTAATTTCTTCATTGACTCTATCATGCTCTAGCTTTGAAACAACTGATGTTTCTTTGATGAACTCCATTTTCAATGGTCTGCAGAATCTGGTAGAAGAAGGGCGGGGATTCTGCCATATAATTTTTTCCCCGCATACCAACCTTAATGGCACAATTGATGTTATTAACACAGAGGAATCAGTAGCGTCTGTACCATGAAATGCTTGTTTATATGAGCTATGGCCAAAACTCCCATCGAAGCCCCATTTTGTGTATAAACAAAATTCAGACAATTCTTTTTATTAATAGAATCAATCACACAGTTTTGCAGCAGTACTAGGCGTTCAACAGTGTGATTAAGAAGTGCCTGTAAATCAACTTCGACTGAGGTTTCACATACTCTCATACTATCGCTTTTTGGATAACATTGTTGTTTTGCTAACTGGACAGCAGTGTACGAGGGGAAACCTTGCTGGAGCAGATGATTTCACAATATTATATTGATGCCGCGATAGTTTAGCTTCAACCAAAACAGATAATGCTTCTTCACTACTCATTTTGTTGGACGCCGCCGACTGAATTAAACTTTTCCTGTATTTGTCCGCTCTCGTTGGTGACAAAGAAGCTACATCATTTACTAACTTAGATGCCCCAATATTACCAGACTCCCGTAACTTCACTTGAGTTGCAAAAGCTAGCATTGACAACGATGTGTTGTCTCTCAAAACCTTGGTTTTTTGTACTTTGTGTTTGGGCCGCATTCTTCGAAAGCAATTTCTTTGCGACCTCGTTTTAGCTGTTTAGTACAAAAAGAAATAGAAGAGTCTAACCAATTCCGATGGGTTTTAAAGAAACGTTCTTCTTTTCTATGACATCTTGTCCATCGGGTTTTAAATTCGGAGATGAAACGATTCATTGTGGCATTGAAAATAGGAATATCTTCCTCTGATGGTTCAGTACACTTCTTCATTTCTTCCTTTAAATAATTGAACTTATCTTCAAAATGCTGGAATCCTGAGTTTTGCATTAAGTTGTACAGATGTTGACGAGTGAAGAAACGTGTGCATGAACTTATCCCTAGCAAAATGATAAAACATTTTTTTACTTTTAACGTGGAAATAATTTTCCATTTAGCTTTTCACAATTAAATTGACATTCACTGGGACAAAACTAACATTGCCTATCGAAAAAAATAAAGTAATACTCCAAAACTGGAAGGCAAACACTGGAAACAACAACACAAAACAAATAATAAACCATCACAACAGCATCACCAGAGCTCTCAGTGTTGGGGATTTTGGGGATGAAAAATCGCAAATTGGGGATAAGGTATAAAATAAACTGGGAACTCTGAGCATCACAAATCAGTTATACAACAACAACACAAAACAAATAATAAATATCAATAACAAAACAAAACAGATACACAAAACGCCAGCAACAAAAAACATGCGTGGAAATTGATCATTTTTGACCACTGACATAATGAACAAAAAGTAGAATTAATCAAATATGCCACAAAAGCGCAACTCAACTTTTTGCAGAAACATCGTCTACAATCCGCAAAATCAAAAAAATCAGAGCCCGATCTAGTCCGATAATTAACTATATGTCCAAATATATACCCCAAATATGCACATTTTGGGGACTTTGAACAAAAAAATAATTTAAAATATTAAATTACTATTTTTCCTGTAATACTTGTATCTGAAAAATAGTTCAATACCTGAAGTTGAAGGCTCCATACTCAGATTTAAATTTCACTTGAAGGTTTTTTTTTATCGAAGGAACACTTTTTTAAACTTAAAATATCAATTTTACAGCGAGCGCAAGCGAACAAAGAATAAAAGTGTAAATTCAAAAACATAATGCAGCTTCACTATACAACTTAGAGCCGTTATTTTTTCGGTTAGTGACGCAGAATTATGTGTTTTCTATGGTTATTAAGTATTCGAGTGTTATTTCAAAATTAATTTTTTAATTAATCCACAGTTTTGATACCCAATAACCCAGTGTGCGTCGGCATTAGCAAGGGATAACCGCGTGGAGGTGATAGTACAACATTTATTGGCTCAAGTTCGCTGAGGAAAGTTTTTTCTGCATGACCAGGAATAGTCAAAAGCGATTAATTTATTTTAAAAGTGTATTAATGTAGGTCTCTATCCAGTATTTATACAATAAAATATCTCTATTGGTTTTTTTAAATTGGCTTAAGTACCGGTCGCGAACGTACGGGTCGCGAACGTACGATTTTCCATATGGTTTTTTTATTATTATCACCATGCATTTTCTCATAAATACCTTCAAATTTCCTTAATAAAAACTTAATACTCAATTTATAGTGTGTAACACTTATAACAAGAAATAGCCTATTTATTTAATATGAAATAATGAAATTTTAACAATATTTATGACATTTTTGTTTTTATTGAATAGGCCGTTAGAGCTGTACTTAATTTATAGTAATGTTTTATTTTGGTCATTTTCCGTCTTGGCATACTCCTTAAATAGTTCTTTAATAACTTACATTTTTTTTTTTCAAATCACTTGGTAATGCCCTTTCAGCCTTTTTCATTGCGTTTTGCAGAGTTTGTTTACACGAATACGCATCATGTTCTTCTTCTTGTTGAGCTTAATTTTTCTTCCTTTGTCGATATTCTTTCAACCTTGCGCGTTCCTTTTCTTGCATTTGTTCTAAAACCTTTTTATTTTTACAGTTATATTAGTTTTTTGTTTTCATATACATCGAGATTATTTTTATGTTTCAACCTCCGTATATTTACAAAATAAAGCAAATCAAACATATTAGCTAGGTTGATACTAGTATTTCGATCTGGCTAAAGATCTCATCAGAACCCGAAGTTTTAGAAAAGTTAGAGCCTCCATAATAGGCAGAACTTTAACAAAAACCTATTAATAATCAATTTTGCTCCATTCTTGTCTTCTTAGTAATCAAGCACGTGGTTAGGTCTTTTTGTTAATGCTAAGCGTCGTTTTCGCATCCTCTCAGGATCTTTTTCACGTAAAATTTTTAGTTTTTGTGGATCGCTTTTAATTTTGTTAATATAACGCTTTTGTTTTTCATTTTGCTATTTATCACATGTTTTACCCATCTACGAAAGTATGTTTGCGTGTGAAGAAAATATATGCTTTGTTTATGAAAAAATTTACTTACGGTCGCGAACGTACAAAATTTTGCAAATAAAAAAAAATTTTTTTCATTGTAACCCAAACGTTTTTTTTTTTATTTACAAATTAGTGACACCGAACTTAATTCATATGTGTTATGTCTGGCACCTGTTGACGTTTAATGCAAAGCAATTGCAATAAACTGTTGTTTTCTGTCTCGAACGTACGATTGAAACACAGATACGAAACAAAATAAAAATTAACCGTTAATCAAATATTTTTTGTTCTTCTTACACTTTTATCTTCTTAATTGATTGTAATTGAGAGATTTCGAAGAAAGAGTGAAAACAACATATTTTTTGCATGTAAAAAAATTAAATATAAAAATGTAGCTTAAAAAGAAAATACAAAATTTTCCAGTTTCCAGCCCAATTTCCTCAAGTAAAACAGCTGAGATATGCTACGAAACCATTCTATTATAAAAACATATACTTTATTTTTCGATCCTGGTTGACCATTCGGAGGAAGTGCCCATATGTTTTATAAAAACAGGTAATTACACTACGAAAATTTTATTGTGGAATCTCTACTACTTTTTGTGATATATAAAAAATATGTAGAATGTATATCATCAGAAAATAAAGGGTCCGCCAAATAACTTTCTTTTTTTTGAACTCCTGAACCAATTGGACTTTGTATGGCGTCATACCAAGGTCTTTATGCAAAATTCGTCTCAATGATGTCTCCGAAATGTTCAATTGTTGAGAACGACGGTGAATTGATGTTGATGGCGCTTCACGCACACTTTCTGCCACAGCAGCAATATTTTCGGGTGTACGCACTGTTTTTGGCTTTTCACGCTTTGGTTTATCGATGAGGATGCCAGTTTCTTTCAGTTTTTTCACAAGATAACGAACATACGGACCATATTCGTTCAGCGGAAGGATAAAACTAATTATCTGTCAAATCAGACATGAGCTGTTACCATTCACGAAATAAGCACTAGTTGAAAAAAAAAAAACGTTAGATGGCGGACCCTTTACCTTTTCAGAGACATGCTACGCATATTTTTTTTAAGATATATCAAAAAGTAGTAAATGCGTGTTTAAAACACGCATTTACCTATTTGTATAAAAAATATAAATAAAATTTAAAAGGGATTTCTTTTCGAAAAATTACTTTTAGTTTTTGGTATAAAATTTCTGAATCACAAAACTTTAACTAACTAACCTCAAATAAATGCAAATAAAAATGTTCCCATATCTATAACACACCAAAAGCTGTGTCCCAACCCCTCGTTTTTCGATATTAAAAGCTTCAGGGCTGCCACAAATTTTTAAATAAAACTAATCGTTTATCGAATATACCTACCAAATTTTACCAAAATCGGAGACCATCTAAAAATTAGTTGTTGAAATAAACTGTAAATGCTCTTTTACAAAATAAATAAATGTAAACATACTGAAATGGTGAAGGGTAAATTAAATTTTGAAATTAAATATTTTTGATAGTTTTGAACTTTCTCTATTCTTTTTTATTTTTTTCTGCAGTGAAATAGTATTTTATTTAAAATGTTAATTTTTATATACTATGTGTAATTTTTTTCCAGGTACATTTGTGGAATATTATGTTCTGCAACATGTATAAGGCATGCAACAATGTATAATCCATTATAAAACATTTGTAAAAAAAAAAATAAATGTAGCCTCAATCAAAAAAAACAAAAAATTATTTTTCCCAAAAAAAAAAAAATAAATAAAAAACTGTATGACTTTTAAACAACAAGAGCTAGTTTCGTTTATTTTCGAAAATATTTACATTTTAACAACATACAAACATGTTCAACATAAAAAAACATAAAAACACGTATGAATTTTTCAATTGTCCATGATATATGGTTTGTTAAAATTGAATAAAACAGCAAATATAACAACAGCAACAATAATATCAACTATCATACAGTTTTGAACCCATAAAAACTCAACAAATTGTTTAAGGCTTTTGTTTGCAAATTTTATCCTATTTTGCTGTAATAACAAGTTATTGTATACAGCAATTAAAAAAAAACGCTGTATAAGTAATGCTTTTATTATTTTGCATATTTTTTTTTTATAAAAAATCGGATTTCATATACAATAAATTTGCTTTTATTACATATTATAGCTTTTGTTTTGTAATATAGTCAACGCAACTATCAAAGCATACAAAATATAAACTTGGTTTTCTACTTCCTCGTTACTATTAGAAATTTGATAATATTTTATAACTGTCCGATAATGATGTAAGGTGCAATGTTAACATAAATAAATTTTATATTATACTGGCAAAGTTGTTATCAGTGGATTAAAAAAAACAAATTTTTAGAACAAAATAATCAAAGCATACATGTCAAAGAACTTTGCTTTATGAGTCAAACAAGCAATAAAATAACCAAAGTAGAGTCTGTTGGAAAAACTTTCTTTTTAGAACGAAATAATCAAAGCATACATTTCAAAGATATTTGCATTATGAGTCAAACAAGCAAAAAAGCAACCAAAGAAGAGTCTGTTGGAATCATACTTCTTTTATAAAAACCGATTTGCATAAATTTTTACAAATCTTTGATATAAAGTTGAATATAATAAAAGACAATTTTGCACCGCATACTTTTGAGTTCTTAGAATAAAATTAATATTTTAGCATGCTGTAAATAATGTCTAACATTGAAAACAAAATGTGCAAAGTTAATAAAACAGTTGCCTTTTTTACGAAAAAATACTCAAGGATGCAGAAAGGATGATAGATTTCGGATAATTGAAAACCTAATTGTGAGAAAAGATGTCAAAATAAAAAATTGACTGAGCAAAATCAATTGTCTTGATTTTGTATTTAAATATAATCTACGAACTGAAAAATAATGTATTTTCTGTTTGTATACTTTGGGTCTTTTGAACACTGTATTATTGAGTAAATCTTTATACATAGTTATTTATTAAAACAACAGCTGTTTGTTACAAAAAAATGTATTTTACTTACATGCAGAAATTGTTTGTTAAGGTTTGTAACATCATTATTTTAAAAACAACAACAAATAATTTTTATACACTGTAATTAATATGTGTTGAAATTTGGCCAACTTATAGTACACTCATAGAAAAATTTTTGTAAAAATAGCAGAAATTAGTTAAAAAAACCTTTGCAATTTAGCAGTTTTTCTTGCTAAATATTAATAAAATAAGAACAGCAAAATTAAATTTGTAAACTTTACAAAATATTAGTTATATTCGATGTGAATTTTAGTTAATTGAAAATAGAAGTTTACTTTGTAAAATTAGCAAAACGTTTTACAAAATAGCAAAGTAAAACTGTAATTATAACAAAATGTTTGCTAAAATTTAGTAGAACGCAGTTAACAGTTTATTTTGATACAATCAAACACTGATTTCACAGGCGCAGACATTTATTCGCATTAAAAAAACAAACTAAAAAAAAAACTTTAAAAATTACTAATTTTTATATGATTGTTTTTCTAATGATATTTAGAAAATGTTTTTGATGATTTTATTAGATTATTTTTCTACTTTCAATTTACTGTAACAAAAAATTGTTAAATTCGACTGATTTAATTTTGCTATTCTTATATTACTAATATTTAGTAAAATAAAATCTGATATAATTAGCATTTTTTTCTGCAAGGTAATTTTAAATTAATTTTTAGTAGCTTTTTTGCACTTTCACAGTTTTATTTCTATTAGTGTAAGTTGGTGAAAAAGACTTGTGTACATTTACTTCGCAAGAGCGAACAAATGTTATTAAATTCAGAAATAAATGAATAATTTTGCTTATTTTTCTCATAAAAAAACATGTTTTACGTGTAAATTTATGTATAAAAATGCTTGGAAATATATTCATATATGCGTAAAAACCCACCAAAAATTGCGTATATTTACCTTGCGGTAAAAAAGAAAAACAGCCCAAAAAGAGTGTTATTAATGTGTTATAAATAATAAATTTAACAATCGATATTTCTATATAAGTGGTTGCTACATAGTCAATAATATGACCCTTTAAATGGGAAGAAATCGATATTTTTTAGAAAACGTTAACCCATGCCGCAAGACTAAGGGAAACAGTTATTTTTTTTTTTTAAAAAAAGTATATTAACATTAAAAATTCAAACAATTTGAAATTTGCAAAAAATTAACTTCTTATTTCAATTGTCTAATTAATATAATCAAAATAATTCAAATATGGAATTCTGACTTAATCGGATATAATTTAAATTTCTTAGTGGGTTTTTTTTTTGGTGAAAAGTGAAGGTAGTAACCCTATATGGATCAAGTTACACAGAATAATAAATTGTATCAAGTGGAAACAATTTTTTTTTACCCATTTAAAGGCTTTATAATCTTGAAGGTCAAATTTAAATTCAGTTTTATGGGTCCTTTTTGTCCCCCGGCAAATAAATGTTAACTGCTTTTTGAATAAAATTAAATATAATTATATTCGTGTCAAATGGAAATAATATTTTTCCAAAAATTATGAAATGTAAGTTTCCTAGTGTTTTTTTTTTTTTTTGTTGGGCCAAAAGTGTAAAAATTAACCATATACTTTTAAAGTTACATAAAAAACCTATTTTTATCAAGTTGAGATTTTTTTGATCAATTGAAAAATATACATAATTAAAATTA
>JAEKOY010002369.1:0-13585 GCA_021234595.1 Delia radicum | reverse complement strand
TTTTTTTTTAATATTTTTTTATGTAATATTTATTGTAACAATATATATTTGTAACTACTTTGAAAACTTAAAATCATACTTATTCTTTTTCATATCTTTATATGTTTTGTACTTTTAGTGATGATAATTTGTTAGTTTCCATTTAAATTATGTTTTTTTGTTCTTCCTAAACTCATTTGTAACACTATTTTTCCAGCTGCTGTTAACAAAGATTATATCTTGTTGCCTGGTATAATAAATAAGTAATAATAATATAATAATCAATTTATAACAAACCCATAAAAGGTCAACAATACATACTATTCAAACAAAATTATATATTTTTAAAAATAAATAGTACATTAATTATCGGCGAAGCAACTTCACATTATTAAAAATAATTGTTTTCTTGGTTTTCCAGCAAAACCACACATTACCAAATAATGGGTAAACTAATGCATCGTCATAGGCATCCAAGCATTACATTACACCTTACTTCACTGATGAATTTTACAAGCGATGAGCCTAAAGGTAATGGGTGGACGCATTACTTTGTAGGCGGTAAAGTAAATGGTTACTTCTATGGTTACATAGTGGCAACAAGTAATGTGTCTATAAATAGATTTTCATAAAAAAATTTGATTAAAAAAAATTATTACAAATATTTTTTTTTAATTAAGTAAATAAGGTCACGCTGGGATTCGAACATGTGGTCTCTGGTTCTTAACAATTAGTTCGGCGAGAACTCTACTTATACATATAATATTTGATTGATTAAATGTAAATGAAATTGTTGTGCTTCCTGTTTTCGTTCGTGATATCAAAAATATACACCTTAACCCCTATGCCTACAAAGAATCACAAGAAATGTGTCTATAAATAGATTTCTAAAAGATATTTTAATAATTACTCTAGGTTTGTAATTCACGCACTATGTAATTGATGATCGGTAAGTCATTATTTTATGTTTTAAAGTAATGTAAATGTAATGAGGTATCATTATAAGGTAATTCAGATTATTCAATTATCGGTAACTCGTTACTTTATGTTCTAAAATAATGTTGAATGTAAGGAATGTAGATTACAATATAATACATTATGTAACATATTATCAGTAACTCACTACTTTTTGTTGGAAAATAATGATGTAGGTAAGGAGTAATGTAGATAAGGAGGAATGTAGTTTATAATGTAATACATTATGTAACCTATTATCAGTAACTTACTACTTTTTGTTGGAAAATAATGATACATGAGTACACATTACCTTATCGCACCCATTGTCAAAGTTGTCCTGGGTTGTTTTGATTTCACTTCTAAAAACATAAACTTGCAGGCAACTACTTAAACAAAATAATATATTTTGTACTTGTGCTAAAAGACCACAAACAGTTCGTAGGGTTAAGTGGAAGTCATACGCTAAAATTTGCGAATTCAACTAAGTGATTTTATAGCATTCACAAAAAGTAAAAATAAGTTAAGTTTTCGATGTAGTGGCAGGGATATCCTGCATCCTTCACCCAAATCGCAATTAATTGATATGAAATCAAATGCTCAAAGTATATTCTTCAAAACCATATTTAAAATTATTCGAAGTTTATTCAGGTATATTAATTAATAAGACATTTTAAATAAATAACATAATTTTTGGTGAAAGTTAAATTCGCGATTATTTTAAAAACCAAAACTACACACAGAACAATAAAGTGCCAACCGAATTGAAAAAGTGTATTTAAAGGTAACAACTTATAAATTCCGTTACTGCAATGATATTTACTTTAGCTTTCTGAATATTTTGAGTTTTTGAGTTAACCGAACTTTGTTGTGAAAAATAATAATAAGTTATCCCAAACGACTGAAATTCGTAATAACCGAATGAGAGTCATAGTACCCCGATTTCAATTTGCAAATAGGTAAATTTTTCTCTATGTGTAATATTAAAATTTGGTGTTAACATTCGTGATCTACTTCCTAAAATCAAAGAGTATATACAAATAGAGAGACTACATTTCCTCCCATGCCTCTCATCAACAAAATACCGAACCCGGGCAAGCAAATTAAAACATTTTTTTTTTACAGTAAAAAATAATTGCAACATGTTGATAAACAATTTTTGCTTAAAAATTCACTTTTCTTTACTTATCTTTTGTTACTTTCTATTGAAATTTGATGTATTTTAATTTTATCTTACTTATTTTATCGTTAAAATTTGAAATAAATAAACATTTTATTAAATTATTATTCAAAAACATGATAACATAAACATTAATTTAAACTTTTAAATTTCAGCAATATGTTTTCATTTGGTCGGTGGCGAATTTACGAACAAGTAAAAAGAATGCAGATTAAGAGAGACTATGCTGAATAGAAAGCCACTGCTAAAAAATCTCCCACAATTCATAAGTAGCATGTCCGAAGCATTTTTTCGAACGTATTCATAAAAAATCTTAATTCAGATTTCAAATAAATTTTAGTTAAAACACATGTTAAGCCTTAAAACTGTATTCATAAAAGAATATTAATTTAAAATATCTATAAATGTTAAGTTTCTTCAATCTTCTTTTATTTTATTCTTCTTAGTTTAAACGAGCTTAAAATCATTTATTTATTAATTATTTATTTCCAATATTTCGTCTCCACATTGGGTGACTTCTTCAGGAAACAAATATTACAATTTGAAAAACCGGTTTTAATATCTATTTTAAACCTTGTGTAAAAGTTTGTAAAATATATATGTTAACTAAAATGTATTTGAAATGCTGTTTAATATTTCTATGAATATGGGGGTTAGTGTTTAACTGTATAGTTATTGAAAAAAATGTATTTAAAAGGCTTCAGTTTATGACCATCTAAATGTAATTTATTAAGAACTACTTATGTTAGCATTTTTTTGTTATATCATCATACTTAAATTCATATTCATTGATTAACCATAAAGCAATTTAAAATCAATGATGTTTACTATTTATATTATGATCTCTGTTAGTTTGTGTTTGGTCGAGAGGTGGCGGTTTTTATGATTTATATTAATGATTATTTCTAGATCATAAAATATTTGTTAAAAATAAACACATACACACACGCACACACAAAAAAAAAAGTGACAAAGTTTTCACACTTGTTCAGAAATCACCCCACTATAAAACCAATCAACCTAAAAAATAACAAACACAAAACCCATGAGCACAAAAATAATATATTTGGAAACACACATAAAGCATGTGTATGAAAATAGCACAGGATGTGAAACATAACTTAGTTATATATTTTTCTATACAAATGAAGGATGTGCTATTCTCCTATCCGCTGCTCTATTATGGTTATTCATACAACCATATATTGTGTCGTGCGTTGACTATTGAAATGTAACAAATTGATTGTCATAAAAAATCGTTTATTGTTGTAGCATTTGATATGATGACTATGATTTTATTAGATTAACACAAAAAAAATAAACAAGACAATTTGAATCCATCAATACCGACCATAAAATGCACTACTCTAACAAGAGATATATTGGCTAAATATTTTTTTTTGCAGATTTAGTTTAATTTTTGCGAAAATGTATCCTATAAATGTATATAGATGATTTTTGAACATTTTCGAAATCACATTTTCTGTAAGCACTTTTCCCAAGGTTACCTAACAAATCGAATAATGGACTTAGTGTATAAGGTCCGTTTCATAATTATAACCAATGTATGAAATTATACTTTTGCAGCTCTATAAAATGTAATCTAATCAAGTTATCTTGAATTGTCAGAATGTCAGTAACAAAAATAGTTATTAGGTTTGAATCAATTATGTATTATTTTTAGCGATATTGAATATTTTCTGAGTTTTATAATTATAGCCCAGGTAAGATTTTTTTTTGTTTTTCAACGGAATCTACTATTTTTAGTAACTTTTTTTACAATCAGTATTTATTAATAAAATGCCAAAAGAAACTGTCCTTTCTGATTTGGAAAAAGAAGAAAGATTGGCTTTTACAGGCCAAAAACTTATAATTTCCGAAATGTTGCGATTAATTTGCTAAAGCCGAAGGGTAATCGCCAATTTTTTTAATTGAAACACTCAAAGAATTTCTGCTTTAAAAATACATATTTGTTTGGTTTGTAATACAGTTTCTTTATTTTTAATATAAATGTCAGTCATTCGTAGAACAAACTAAATTTTTTACTAACCTTGTAGTTCATTTAAAAAAAACATTTTACACCCATTTTTTACAGTAATTTTTTGTTATTTAAAAAAATAAAATAAATGTTTGTTTACTTTTACTAACATGTCGTGCAAGCACGTTGCTAGGGGGCCCTTGCCCCCCCTCATCCTCAGAATTCCAGAAATTTAATAAAATTTCCAAAATTAAAATAAACGCCAAAATTCGAAAAAGTCTCTTAAATTAAAACAAAATTGCTAAAAAAAAAACATTCGCCAAAAATTAAAAAAACCCCGAATTTTTTACAGTAATAACAAGAATGGAGGAAAATTGATTATTAATAGGTTTTTTGTTAAAGTTCTGCCTATTATATAGGCTCTAGCTTTTCTAAAACTTCGGGTTCTGATGAGATCTTTAGCCAAGTCGAAATACTAGTATCAACCTAGCTAACATGTTTGATTTGCTTTATTTTTGTAAATATACGGAGGTTAAAAGCTCGTTATAAATTGAAAATAACATAAAAATAATCTCGATGTATATAAAAACAAAAAACTAATATAACTGTAAAAAATATTACTTGAGCCATGAGTACATACTAAAAATTTTTTATATAAATAGAACATTTCTAGTCTTCAAAGTTTAGTAACGTCATGATGCTTGTTAGGAAAAGACCTATGCACGTGGTTTATTACTAAGAAGACAAGAATGGAGCAAAATTGATTATTAATAGTTTTTTTGTTAAAGTTCTGCCTATTATATAGGCTCTAGCTTTTCTAAAACTTCGGGTTCTGATGAGATCTTTAGCCAGATCGAAATACTAGTATCAACCTAGCTAATATGTTTGATTTGCTTTATTTTTGTAAATATACGGAGGTTGAAAGCTTGTTATAAATTGAAAATAACATAAAAATAATCTCGATGTATTATATAAAAACAAAAAACTAATATAACTGTAAAAAATATTACTTGAGCCAGAGTACACACTAAAATTTTTTTATATAAATAGAACATTTTTGGTCTTCAAAGTTTAGTAACGTCATGATGCTTGTTAGGAAAAGACCTAAGCACGTGTTTTATTACTAAGAAGACAAGAATGGAGCAAAATTGATTATTAATAGGTTTTTTGTTAAAGTTCTGCCTATTATATAGGCTCTAGCTTTTCTAAAACTTCGTGTTCTGATGAGATCTTTAGCCAGATCGAAATACTAGTATCAACCTAGCTAATATGTTTGATTTGCTTTATTTTTGTAAATATACGGAGGTTGAAAGCTTGTTATAAATTGAAAATAACATAAAAATAATCTCGATGTATATAAAAACAAAAAACTAATATAACTGTAAATAATTTTTTTAATTTTGGTGATTTATATGAAAGAAAAATGTAAAAAAATTTTCCAAAATACTTTACCCCATAAGTATTAAAATCAAAACAATAACATTTTTGGACCCACTAATGTAACCCCTTCAGAAAAATTTCGCTATAAATTGTTTTTCTTTTTTCGTTATAATTTTACTAAGAGTCCTTAACCACTAGTATTTATGGCTATACCAAAAGTAGTCTATTTTGTTTGTCTGTTAACAATAATGATGATAATACATAGTATTAGTGTTATGTCAAGCCAATCCTACTTAATGTACAAATAAAAGTCCTACCCCTTTTCTAAACATCCCAGTATATATTGTTTTCCCTTGACATTTAAATATCTTTTATTTTTTATAAACTTTATATCCGTATACACTTTATTCTATTTGCAAAATGTTTTTTTTTCTCTCATAAAATGATTAATTATTAATATATTAGTTTTGAAACATTCATATTATCCTAAATACTCGTAGTATATTTATAAAGACGTTTCTAGCTTCTTTGCTAAATAATAACGAAAACAAATAACTATTAATACGTTCATTTAAAAAGTACAAATATTATATCCCAGTGTAGAAACGGTATTGATATGCAGTGTAAAAAAGATCAGATGTAAACAGATTTACTTATATCTGTTTTACCAGATCTAACCAGATCTCATAGCATATATGCTCAGATCTGATTTGATATCTAATTAGATGTGATCAAATATTGGTAGATCGTATCAAATCTGGGCAGATCTGATCAAATCTGGGCATATCTGATATTTTTAGCTTTAAGGTGTCTAATTACACAGTGCAACAATGAAAAGAAAATACACAGACATGGCAGTGCATGTTCGATTCTACTACCGAAGGGTAGTATAACCCTATACTCGGCGTGGCGAGGTTGGTGACCAATTATTTGTTGGGCCTCCAAAGATTTTGAAAATCTGTGGGCAACTCGCAAAAAGGTGTCATCAGCGTTTGTCCAACAACTTGTGCAGACTTGGTAATACCGCTTAACTATATTTGGCAATAATTTGTAAATATCCCGATTTTTAAATTTTTTTTAAAAAAAATGCCTGAACCCCAAAACTTTCACAAGCCTTATGCAAAAATATTTTTTTACCATATCTTTCACACAACAAAAGTTATTGCCTTTTGACTGATGTTCCAACCCCATAATTATTCGATGTTTTAAAGCTTCAGGGTAGCCGTAGTTTTTACTAGCAAACATACTCACAACATTTTATTAAAACTGGAGACTATCGAAAATTTTATCGATAAATAAAATGGATATGCTCAATCTATTATAATCAATTATTACCATTTTTAAGGTACAGAGTGCTTTTATGAGCTCCGCAGCAAAAACACTCCTTACCAACTAATGAGTCTAGTAATCTAAACCAGAAGGTTTGGACATATTACCCTTTACATTATAATTCTAACTTTTTTTAAATTAAATAACCCAAAAATAATGAGTTATGCATCATTGGCAGACTTACGTAAATACGAATTATAATGGGTTACATAATGGGTCTAAAAATAGATTTTGAAAAAAATATACGAATTACAAAAAAATTGTATTCATTTTTTTTTTTAAACATACAGCCGGGAATCTATCCCGGGTCGTCAGATTGACAGGCGACTTCTCCATACACCGGGCCACCGAGTAATATAACATTTTTTAGTTTAAAACATAAATGAATTATTTTTCTTTGTAAATTCGTTTAAGATATACCAAAACTAACACCTAACCATTTAGCTTACACAAAGATGAATTAAATGAGTCTAAAAAAGATTTCCAGAAAAATGTTGTATCATAATATTTATGAATAAAAAATTATTGTTCTTCAACTACTTTTTGTATGAGAGTAATGCATTATAAGTTTCTTATTTTTAACCCATTATTTTATTTTTTAAAGTAATGCAGAATGTAATAAGTATTCATTACAAATTAATGTATAAAATATAAGTACTTATTACCAAGTTTTTGCTGGGTCTTTTGAGTACCTAGACACTGTAGATTGTTGTTTCAAAAGTTGTTCAGTTTTCCCTTGGGGACAATTTTGCGAAATATTGTTAGTTAAAAATTAGAAGTCCATGTAGGTTATGCTAAAAAATGTGAATAAAAATTTGTTCGTGTTTTTTTTTCAAAAAAAAAGAGTAAGAAAAAATATTTTTTCACATAAAATGTTAGTATAATTTGTTTTAATTATTCTTAAGGTGTTATGATACTTGCTATTTTTTGTATTTTTTCTATATTGGAGAACAGTCCAAATATATATGCATAGATAAACTGACTAAGTGTAAAGAGTATGATTATACCATAAAAAATCTTGAAATGTCAAACAAATATACGTGTGTTATCGATAAATAATCTTTGACTGTCAAAAAAAATATAAAAATTTATAACTTAAAATTGACATTTCCAGATTAAATGTTAGCACTGCTGCCAACTGTTTTAGTTTTTGATCGAAAGTAGCGGGTTTTAACTTTTTTTTTGCGATTTTTAGCTTTTTTGACGGTTTTTGTGGGAACAAAACGTGGGCAATATTGTTTGTTTTGTTATATATATATAAATATACATGAGAAATGTCAATCAAAAAAAATGTTTGTTTACATATTGTATTTTTTGTTCTTTCTCGCATTTGTTGTTTCATTCAGTCAATCCTAAAAAAATCCAATACAAAAAATAGCAAGTATCATAACACCTTTAGCCACATTATTGCCAAATATAGTTAGGCGGTATCACCAAGTTCACATTAGCTGTTGGACAGATGACACCCTTTTTTCGAGTGGCCCACTGATTTTAATCACCTGAAATTGATCACCAAACTCTCCAAACGAAGTATAGGGTTTTACTACACATCTTTAGTAGAATCGAATCTATACTGCCAAGTCCGTGTATTTTTCTACGAGCCTTTATTTGTTGCACAGTGTTATTTTTAAAATTTTCTAGTTAAATGACTAAAAAACTCCTATCTTAATACGTTTTTTTAAAAGTCTAGTGCAAATGAATGCATAACAAATACATTAGTTCAATACAAAAAATTATGCGTTACCCATAAATACTTATTTTAGTCATTATTTTAAATATAAGATAATTATTTCAAAATTTTTAAAAAAAAAAACTATTTGTGAACTCATTGTTTTTCTAGCTCTTGTGAGTTCATAAACAACTGTTTTTTTTTTTGATTTTTTGTAAGCTGTAAAGTAATGACATTTTCTGCAAGTCATTTATATTTTTACCCAGCAAAAATTATTTCGCTTCGAATTTGGCATTTTTATCGATGAATTTAAATTTTGCTTTTCATATTAAGGAAGCATTCCAATATTCTTTGGAACTTTTTTGCCTAAACAACTTCTATAGGAGTTATTTAGGCATAAATTATTCCTAGTAGGTTGTTTTGCAGTATTATACGAATTATTCCTTGCTAAGACAAGTCAATATTAAAATCATCTATGAAAATGCTTAATTACACTCAGGGAACTTTTGCTTTAAAAATATGTAGTTGTTTGGGTTGTAATACAATTTCTTTATTTTAGATACAAATTAAATTATTTTCTAACCTTGTAGTTCATTTAAAAAAACAACCCACATCAAATGACTGTTTTATGATTTTACATTCATTTTTTTACAGTTGTTGTTTGTTATTTAAAAAAAATAAAAAAAAAAATAAATGTTTGTTTCTTTTTTACTACCGTGGGGTTAATTTTTACTACAATTGTTAGTGCATTTTGTGAACATTAAAAAGCAAATGACAATGTTAGTTGAATTTACTGAAATATAAGTCGTCCTTTCTTAAAGTGAAATTTCATTTGTTTTCAACTACATTTGCAGTGGTCTTTACCTACATAGTATTCTAAGTGTAGAATCTTTCGCTCAGATGGTGGAGCGGTTGACTGACAACGTGAAGTCCCAGGTTTGAATCCCGGGGGATACAATAAATAAAAAAAAAATAATTCTTATTCAATTTATTATTTTTTTTTTTTTGGACTTATTACTTTTGTCCATACTAATAAGCATATAGGTAACCACATATGTTTTCATTTTGCGTAAAGAGTTTAGTAATGATATGTCTTTATTTTGCGCGACATCCCCATATAAAAGTAATGAGATTGTAATAACAATTGTTAGTACCTGCCAGTACCAAATATGTAGTTACATAAACACTTACAAGGGGAGGTATCCCTATCAGAACTCACGGATTTTATTCAATTTTGAATATGTTGTAAAAGTGCAAAAATAAAGAGACATGTATTTTCACGCTTAACGGTTAAAAATTAGTTTTATAATTCATTTGTTCTTGTATGAAAACTTGATTTATTTGCACGCACGGTTATAGTACTCAAGAAACCAAAAATTTTGATACACTATACAGTTTACCCAGAGTTGCCACATTTTTGAATAATTTGAAATATAGGGGAAAAAGGCACTTCGGTAGAAGTCGCATAAAAATAAAATTGTTTTGAATAACGGGAAAAGCTTAGACACCCCCTCGATGAAGTTAAATATACATTGCTATGCCTATTTAATTTCAGATTTAACGCCAGATAATGTTACTCAAAACTCATTTTTTTGGATAACTAAAATATTTGAAAGTCGTTAGGCAGTGAATGTGTCTTTAAAAAAACCTTTCATTTGGTACCAAATTTGTCTATAGTTACTTTTAGTAGAACGAAATAAACTGAAAAACCCTAAAATGGGGTAATTTTTACCCCACTTAGTAAAGACTAAACATAAGCTAAATTTTTTTAATTTTAAACTTTCAATCTGTACAACAAATCCGAGTTTCCTTAAGGTCTGCCGGTCCGGGTCGGGATACCTCCAGAACACAAAGCTCTTAAAGGAAAAGAAAAAAGCTTTCTAAAAAAATACACCATTTCAAAAAAAAAAAAAAAAAAAATGTTTGACAAAAAAAAAAAAAAAAAAAAAAAAAAAAAAATTTTTTTAAATATATTTTTGAAAAAAAAGCGAAATCTGCCACTCATAGAAATAAACCTGTAAGAATAGCTACTAAAAACTAGTTAAAAATTACATTGAAAAATTTTGCTAAAATTAGTAGATTTTTTACTTTGATAAATATTTATAATATCACGGGTGGTCGAGAATTAGTTATTGACAAAAAAAATACTACACAAAATGTGACTATAGGGTTTGAAAGCAATACATATATTACCGATTTAAAAAAAAAACCTGCTTTAAAAAAAAAATCTGTAGAAGTTAAAAGTTATGATAAACCTGCCTACAAATTTCCAAAGAGATCCATAAACTAGGACTGAAACAAAGGCCTGAGGTCCGCTGAATCCGAATCTGGCCTCAGAATTTCTCCATCGCATAATGGTTTCGAGACATCTTTACATAAAATTTACAAAACTCGGTTTATGCTATATTCCATGACTTTTGGTGTCTTCTGAAATTGTTTGTGTCATCTCAAAAAATTTCAGGTTTGCATTCGCATTAAAAAAAAATATATAATAACTTCTTTTTGTCTACTAATATTTAGCAGTTTTTTCTGGTTTAGCAAATTAATTTGTTACTTTCATTTAAATAAAATTTAAAACAAATTGAACTTAATATCTGCAGATTTACAAGATTTATTTTTGCTACTCTTACCTTACTAATATTTAGCAGAAAAAATCTGGTAATTTAACAGTTCTTTCTGCAAACGTAATTTTTAACTAATTTTTAGTAGTTTTAGCAAAAATGTTAACAGATTAAACAGATTTATTTTTGCTAATCTTACATTACTAATCTGGTAATTTTAGCAGTTTTTTCTGCAGCGTAATATTTAGTAAGTTTAGCAAAATATTTTCTACATCTTTCTCCATTAGTGTACATGATTTTGATTTGTCATTAATTATTATGAAAATTTAAAAAATCTTACACTGATAAAAACGAGTTTGATAATTTAATTTTTAAATTGTAATATGGTTTCAATAACATGGTAGTAAAACTTTTATTAAATTTTACTGCTTTTTATTAATTGGATTATTTCCATAATTATTTGTTCAGGTCTCTCAATTGCAATTTCAAGACATCGTTTTTTTTTTTTAAGTACTATTGTCTTGTAACGTATTAAAATTTTCCCACAATTTTTCTATTAAATCTAACATTATAAAAGGAATATAAAGGCCAGAAAAATATATAAATAATCCTCTAATAGAGTTAGTAGATACAAATTAAAAATACATAATAATAAGCAAATATCTTTGTGTATGACAGAATTTTAACAGATGTTTCAATTCTCATGATAGCAATTATTTACAGCTTATGGAGTAAAAATTACTACTCTACTAGCATGTTACTATTGTACACAGTGAGTCAAAAGTTTAGAGAAAATAATTTAAATTCCTTTATTCTTCATTTATAAATTTTTTTTTAATTAGTGTACCATTGTGATGACATTGCGCGTAAGTATTTTTTATGGGGGAATAAATACAACGCCGCCAAAAGAAAAATCATACAAATAATAAAAAAAGTCGCCAAAAATCGACAAAAACGTTTGTTTAGAAGTATAACACCACCAATTTTAATTTTCATAAATTTGATAAAAATGCTAAAAGTGCTTCAATTTAAAGAGCCATAACTTTTTAATTGTATATCGCATGTTATTTATTTAAACAATATTTGGAATATGCACTTGTCTACTTTATAAATGGAGGTTTTTAAAACAAAATTATTGTTAAAAAAGTGCATACGTAAAGCAAATGTAATTTTCTAATGCATTTTTTAAAATTCTCTCCCCCAACGATTTTGAAAAAAAAATACTGTTGACTAAAATATGGAATCTTACCTAAATATACAAATACTGATTTTTGTAATGATTTTTTAAACAAAGTTTATTCTTTTATTCTAAAATATGGAAATATTTTTATACATTTTTGTATAATTTTTAAAATATTTTTTGTATTTTTTTATATGACTTCACCTAGTTAAATTTTCGATATGATGTCTAAAAAGTTATTTTGGATTCAAAAATAAAAATATAATGTACTTAGATTGTTTTCCGTACAACAACCCAGCCAAAACTTCTATTTCCAAATACTATTAAAAGATTCGTTACTCATATGTTTTTAATTGCCAATAAGTATACTAGTAAGATTAAAGAATAAATTACAAGTTTATTTTAATCGTTTTTCTGATTTTTGTTCTTTCAATATTTTTGTTAATAAATGAATATTTTTATAAATATAGTCTTCAAAAAAATTACTAAATGAGTTCGCATTTTAAATTTATCACACAAAATATGAAATACAAGAATGTATAAAAATATTTCCATTTTATAGATTAAAAAAAAAATTTTTTTTTTAAATCATAAAAATAAAAGAACATGTTTGTCCATAAAATCAGTATTTGTATATTTAGCTAATATTATATATTTTAGTAAACTGTTATTTTTTTTTGAAAATCGTAGGGGGAGTAAGTTTTGAAAAATGCATTTGCATTAAGTATGCATTTTTTAGCAATCATTTTGTTTAAAAAAATCCAGTTATAAAGTAGACAAGTGCATCTTCCAAATATCGTTTAAATTAATAACATGCGATATACAATTAAAAAGTTATGTCACTTCCAAATTAAATTTTTTTTATATTTATTATTTATTATTTGGAGATCTGAAAAAGGAAATGTACAAATGGGACCATGGAGTATTCATGTACAAAAAATAAACAAAATCAGAGGACCCGTGTTCAATTTTTTGAGTTTACTCATGGGAATGAATGATATATTTTTTTGAAAATATTTTGTTACTCGAAATCAAAAAAGCAACTGACTGGTTTTGACATTTACGTTCGCACTGTTGACAACTCGTTCGAAATAGAGAAACCAAATTTTGTATGAAAAACTATTACGTTTCATTCGACTTGTACTTCAAGTCATCGTTCGCATAGAAATGTAGTTAGAGAAACCAAAATCAGTTTTCTTTCGCTTAGTAAGCGAAATAAAGCATTCCTTGGAATCGAGAAAAAGACCATTAATAATTTTAGAAATTTGGTCGAAATATAACACTCAAAAAATGCGTTTCGACGAGTTAATAATGTAATAAAAATAAAATACCGATTTTGGAGAGTAGTTTTTCTCAATCTTATCATTTCACATCA
>JAEKOY010002368.1:0-13593 GCA_021234595.1 Delia radicum | reverse complement strand
ATTTATTTCTTGCAATATCTTCGAGCTCTGAATTTCCAGACGATTTTTAGTTTCATTGTTTGAAGTGAAAAAAGAAGACCACACATTTTTTGTTAAAATATTGGAATTATATATATTTTACACTTATACCAACCAGGACAATAAGCCTACTCCCAATTTCTTGATTTTTCTGCTCATTGCCGTATTAATTAACATTATTGTATTTATGTTTGTTTTATAAAATATATATATATATATATTAATTGACATTTTATTAAGAGTAACTATTTGAAAATCTGTTCATACATCTAGTGGGAGTTCTAAGAACTAATTTGTAATAGTGACTGGTTGGGTCTACCGATCATTACCACAATTATTTTTTTAATTAAGTATTGGTTAGATTTACCATTCTATATATATAAAACTCATTTTCTGTTGTGTTTGTTCTCTATACAAATTTGCAATTCTCAACGGATTTTGTCAAATTTAGATAGTTATAGTTTCCATCGCCCCACGCCCACTTCTACGCCTACTTTTGACAAAAAATGTATATTAAAATTTTTTCTCCTTTTTCAACTGTTTTTGTTTTTTTTTTCGAATACAAACTTCTAAGAAAGTTTTTAACGGATTTTCTTTAAAATCACTCACATATATTTTACGTTTACCGGGGAAGGCCTCAGTAAAAGTTTCATTACCATAGTCCCACTTCAATACCGACTTTTGATGAAAAACGTCAAAACCAAAAAACTCCACTATTTTTAATAAAGCTTATTTTTTTTAATTTGAAAGTATTAAATCCAATCAAAACATCTTAGGAAAAACCATTTCGTTTTTAAGAATTTTTTTCCCGTGTAATATATCAACTGATTTTTTGCCAATAACAAGTCCAATAAAAAAAAAAAAAAAAAAAATTTTCTTTAGGGATAAACTTTATGGAAACCATGCACTAATATCCCTATGAGACATCTTCTATATATATATATATAATTAATTTTCTGTTTGTTTGTTCGCCATACAAGCTTTTATTTCTCAACGGATTTCCCTGAAATTTTGTTGTACTTGATCCTACTACTACAGGGAGGTTTGCTGTTATGCTGTTTAACGATCACGCCCACTTTTACGCCCTTTTTAGTAATAAATATTAATTTGTTATTTAATCGTAACATTTTCATTTATAACGATCTTTCAACCTCCGTATATTTACAAAAATAAAGCAAATCAAACATATTAGCTAGGTTGTATTTCGATCTGGCTAAAGATCTCATCAGAACCCGAAGTTTTAGAAACTTTGTAAATATACGGATGTTGAAAGCTCGTTATAAATTGAAAATAATATAAAAATAATCTCGATGCATATAAAAACAAAAAAATAATAGAGCTGTAAAAAGTAACATTTTCCTTTTCCATGACCATTATACCTCAATGGATATTGCCAAAACTTTGTATACAAAATCCTATTACCACGGGCCAGGTTTACATACAATTTCTAATTGATCACTCCCACTTTTCCAAAAAACATGTGAAATTATATTTTCTTACGGATTTTGTTCACCTAGGGCGAGGTCGCCAAATACTAATCTCCCTACCGCCACCATTTAAAGGCCAGCTGTGGATTTACGATATCAAATGGTATTTTTCAAAGTGTGACAATTTATAAAAGTTATAGGGTCCAGTTGGATGTTCCATAAACAAATGTTTATTTTTACCAGATTCCGCACAAATTTTAAAAAGATGGCCCCTCCAAAAGATCGCTTTATATATTTTTATGTAATTAAAATAATATTAGAATAACTATATATACAGCCATTCAGTTATTTTTTTACTTTTGATTCAAATTTTGCACTAGTTTGAAAGAAAATTATCATAATCATTAGAAAATTATAAACATTCATGTACTTTAGTAGAACTTTAAAATTGTGCTTTAAGAATTTTCACAGTATCATAAAACAGCGCACACTGCAATGAGTGATGTGGTGTCGGCAGCGGTCGTAGGAGCTCCTGGGCTGTCATAATAATAAAGACAACGAATTGGAGAAAAATCGGTATATATTTTAAAAAGTATTTGAGTTGCGGGCAAGACCGGGTGCAAACAGCTAGTTATTGTAATATCGCAGCATAAATTTATTTGTATTACAAAATTATTGAATGTAACGACATTTGTACTGTTCTTATTAAAAAAATTATATAATCAGTTTAAAATTTATTATTGATCAACATATTTTTTAATACTTTCAACCGATTTCTTACTAAGTTATTTTCTGTGTGTGTGAATTAACATTTGGGTACGTACAACAAGCAATTTTGTATACAATGTTGTCCCACGGCACGTATGAGTTATATTAATGTAGATAATACTCATACGCTACGTACAATTAAATAAATCATATCAACATCTATTAAATAAAATTTACTGAAAATATAGAAATTATTTAATATATTTTTTATAAAATTTTTTCTAATTTGATTATAACAGGTAAACAAATTGATTTGGTCAATTTAATGAAAGCAGATGACATTGTCATATTAGCGGACAATATCGATGTTTTACCAAATTGGGATAAATAGGCTGGAGGCCTATTGCGATGCTTTGAATATGGAGGTAAACTTAAGCAAATCTGCTATAATGGTCTTTAGAAGAGGTGGTAAATTGTCCAGTAGAAAAAAATAGTAGTCCATAAAAAATATTCAATTATTCAATTAACATTAATTTGAAATACTATTAAAATTGTAAAAAATATTGTAAAATTTTTAAATTTAGTTTTAAAATTCATTTTACCATATATAGGAGAGTTGTCAGTAGTCAATATCCTTTTTATAAAAATAATTGATGCATATCAACTTCCGTGTGTGATGCTCTCCACGCCGCAATATACAGCTTAAAATTATGCTCCGAAAATGGAATAGTATTAATCACATTTCAAAATATATATTACACCACCAAAATATATAAAAATACATTCAAACATTTTTTTTGTCATATATTATAACTTAATTATTATTATTTTGGGAAATACGCATTTTTTTTGCCAATTTAATGATATTTAGTTGGGCTAAGGGTTACCTTTTTGCAGTAAATCGTATTAAATACCTTTACATTTGAATATAAGGATGCTTTTTGAGGTTATGAAAATTTTGTTTACTTCATAACATTTAAAGTCCTTAACATTTTTTTATGCCTTATCGTTTTAGTACAAAGCTCATTAAAATCTTGTATTGATGTTCGTTTTTGCGCAATCTGTGGGCGTTGTGGTGTAATGGTTAGCGCGTTTGGACTGTTACACAGATGGTTTCGGGTTCGATTCCCGGTGACGACAACATCAATAAATATGTAATAATATGTATGAGTTTTCTATCACTTATGTATATGTATCGCTGCACCCACCTTTGGTGTTCCTATAGCACTTAACACCACCGAAGTAAAATAATGAATCAGGGCTATGAAACAAAATGCTTCAATAGATTCGCCAACTCTACATCAGGTGGCGAGCAACAACCGTTCAAAGACTTATCATCTCGCGCAATTACAGTGTTGCCATGTTTGAAGCCCTTCATCTTTCATCACCTTTCATCTCTCCACTATCCCCTTTCCAAAGAAAGCAACACTTTAATTAATAGGAAGAATTTCCTGAGTGGTGCTTCACTTAAAAAAAAAAAAAAAAATTTTGTGGAAAAAACTGATGCTCTACTCGCAAGGAATGAAAAAAAAAATCATTTTTTTTTGCACTTTATCAATAAGTCCGTCGTGAAGATACACTGTAGATATATAAATATGTTCTCAAGATATGTTTTAAAAAAAAAAGAAAAATATGCGAAAAAAAATTTAATTTCATAAAATGTTTAAGAAATTCATTAAATTTTTAAGTTTAAAAATTTGTATATGCCTTTTTAACTCGGATGTGCAGTTTACTATGGTACTCAGTTCACGCAATACACTAGAATATTTCAAATATAATTCTGAATGTTAGACGTAAAAACATACATTTTCCAAAAATGTACGCCAATTACTTTTAAGTTTGTGATATCCGTATCCCGTTATTCGTCAACTTGATTTACGTCAAACTTTATAAAATTACACCTTTTTTAAATATTGTTCTTAAAACTTAGTTTCATTAAGCGGCGCAAAAGCCCTATGGGAAAAACTGCATAAGATGAAAACTCGGAAAATGTTGGTTTCACTTTTAAACCACCATACAAGCTGCGATATGGACAATTTTTTTTAGTGAATGTATCTTCCAAGTCTCGTCACTCCATTTGTGTTGGTTTGAATCTGGAAGTTAAAGAAGAAGTTAAGTTAAAGTTAAGTTGATAAAAAAAAAATAAATGAATTGTAAGTTTCAAGTATTTTTTTTTTTTTTCTTATTTTGACTTTTATATGGCCACCAAATCTTTGGTGAAAACTTTTCAACTTTCTTTTAAGTACAGTCTTCCGAACCCTGTACAACGTTTCTGTCAATTCAAAGAACCTTGAGAACAAGAGCCATATAATATCGATTTCCAAAAGGTGCCGATATATTTTGAAGTAGCCAATATAAAAAATTTCATTTCATTTCTTTACTTTTGTATTTTTTTTTTTTTTTTAATATATAAAAACCTGTTTTTTTCGGGGTCTGTTAACCAGTAAAAGGACATCAAGGGCTACGTGATGCAAAAAGTTGGTGGGAAATGGGTTTTTAAAGTGATCGTTAAGCCGGGCTTACGAAATATGATGATTGGTAAGAAGACAAATAAAAAATCCCTTACTTGGGATTATAAACTTTCAATCATTTATATTTTAAAATAATACGTATTGCAAAAATTTTGATTGCAGATTATAAGTCAGAAGCAGATTTTGTGCTGATTTATATATTCTTAAGAAATAAGCAAAATATCAAAAAAAAAAATGGTGTGAATAATGTAAATATAAGCCCGCTATATTTTAAAAACTGCAATTGAGAAAATAAAAGTTTGCCTGATTTAAATTCAGCGTACATACACTAAAGCAAAAAGTCTGTAATGGCTACGGAAAATTTTCTGTTATTATGGTAAATTTAACTATTTTGACCCATGTGGTATTTTTTTTTTTTTTGCTAAATTTAGCAAACACATGTCTGCTGAACTGAAGTACAATAAAATTAGTAGAAATAATTAGTAGCCGCTACTAAATTTTAGTAAAATAACTTTCAAATATCTATCCCAACACTAGTATAAAATAAAAGTCTAAAGTGTTGTAGATAAACAAACTTAAACTTAAGAAGCCGGTAAGACCTAAAATTTATTTAACAACAAAGTTTTAATATATAATGCAACTTCTTAAATTTCTTTTTCAATTTTATTAAAGTGCTCTCATATGAATTTTGCTTTAAGATTTTATTTTTGTACAAATTTTTATCAAAAACATTAATCGACAAAAAAAAATAACTTTTAAAATGTATCTAATATGGATTATATTTCCATTCTTAAGATTTTTTTTCGTTTTTGTTAAACTCAAAAAATATTTCTGAGCCCATAGGAATTTTAGTTTTTTAGGTCGTTATTTTCTAAAATAATTGGTTAAAAATTAGTTATTTTTCAAAATTGTTTTTGTGACAAAACGATTTTTATATAAAGTTCACATCATTTCTTTCAAATGATTTAAACATTAGCTGTTTTATTTAAAATTAAAATTAAAACTACTCTTTATATAAAAAAAAAAATATCAACATTTTTAAGTTCAACTATCATTTTCAAAATAAGTTATTGTACTTTGTCTTTCTAATATTATATACTTAATTGTTAATAAGTTTAAAAAATTTATACAGTGGACCCTCGGTTAACGAACACAATTCGTTCCAGAAGCGTGGTAATTATGCGAAACGTTCGTTAAGTAAAACCATTATTTCCATATATATCAGTGCAAAATAAAATAATTGCGTTCCAAGTCGGAAAAAGTACACACTAACATATTTTAACATCAATATTTATTGAAAATAATATAACATATATTTATCAACATTTTAAAGGAACTGAATATAGGACAAAATGAGACAATCTGCAATGGAAAAAAACGAAAAAAATTACAAAACAAATAATTTCGTATGACACCTGGACGCATACCTAGTTCTTCTTTAACAAAAAACTGTCTAGAGTCTTGTTTTTGGCGACGCTTCAAAATTTGTTGAAAATGCGACACAGCATTATCATCGAATAAATCTGTTGCGCGTTTAGCCACTGTCTGATTGGGGCGATGCTTTTTAATGTTACGTTACACTTTCACAAAAAATAACAACACGCCTTGTTAATTGAATGAACACAAGTGATGCTAAAGCTAAACACAAACAGAGAAGTTTTATGCGGAATTCGGCAGTTCCCCTTTTTTAACAAAATCAAATAATAAACTTGTACTATATGTTTGTATGTCTCAACACGTCTTTCGCGCAATTCAGTATTTCCCATTTTACGTTGGTCGTTATACGAAACTTTGTTCGTTAAGCAAAACATTTTTTTTTTTTTTTAAATGTGTTCGTTGTTCGAAATGTTCGTTAAGCGAGGCGTTCGTTAACCGAGGGTCGACTGCATTTTTAAATTAACTTTGCGTATACTTTTGTTGTCATTTTAATTATTTATTAAAGCTGGGTTAGCCAACAGTATCTGTAATATAACCTTAACATGCACGCACCGTTGGAGTTTGATGTAACGTAGCATATGGCACACTCAAAAAAAAAGTCAGCGAAAAATTTTGCTGAGTCAACAAAATTTTAGTAAGGAGGGTGTTTGCAAGAAAAAATTGCTAATATCAGCAAAATCTTTTGCTGAAAATCAGCGACCTGATTTTAAGCAACAAAATCAGAAGATTCTGCAAACGTTTTTTCTAACACTTAGTGGATTAGAAATAAAAACGCCCTTGTTAAAAATTAATAAAATTTTTGCTGAATATTAGTAGCCTGAAAAAAACTCACAAAATTTGTAGAAAAAATTGTACTTTAGTTAATTTATTTTGCTAAACATTATACAACATATTTTTGTAATTATTTTAAAAATAATTTAAAATACGTTACAAAATACAAACATGTTCATACTCCCACATTGACGACATGAACTAATGTAATATCTAATATATATAAAATAAATATATATAATTATATATAAAATATAAATATATATAATTAACATAAACAAAATAATCTTTAACCTACTTACATCAATGGTGGTCGAAATAATGCTATATTTTAAATGAACACAAATGCTGCATATAATTACAGAAACGAAACGAAAAATAACAAAATATAACATACACAACAATTTTTTTTGCAATAAGAAAAAGGAAACATAAAAATCTACCTAAGATGTGTGTCTTTGTTTTTCGTTTTAGTCTGTCTACCTGTTGTATATTTGTTTGACCACACAAGATTATTAATCTATATAAACATTTAGTTTACAAATCAGAGAAAGGCAAAATCATCTTTTTCCCTGATTTAATCATACACAAAAATGTCCATTCACGTTTAATCATTCAACGAAATTCAGTGTTGAATACAATCAACATCATACACATCAACGCGTAGTTCAGATCAGTTTGAGTTTTCTGTCAAACATTTTTAACTCACATTTAATCACTCGTAAAAATTCTGTATTGAATATAATCATAATCATGATTTTGAACGCGTTGTTGTTTGATCAAACATTCTAACTCCACATGTTTGAATAAACAAGCGTTGGCGTTGAATAATGTATGACATTGCTTTATATTGTTTAGTGTATGGGTCAACGCTTCAGTTAAAGTAAATGACCTTAAAGTACATGACCTTGCAGCTTAAAAAAAATGTCAATCGACGAAAATTTTGTATTAAATCAAATTTCTAAAGGTATTTACAATTTATTACCGCGACACAAGGGAAAAAGTCTGATATGGAATATATTATCAGAAATAACTAAGGAGGATGGTGTTACTTTAGAGGGATATATATACTGCCCGCAGTTGTTCTAAGCTTCTTAAATACTCGCCTAGACAAACATCAAATTTAAGCCGCCATAAGTGCTGTGCATCACTTAAGGAGCAGAAGAGTTTAAAAAGTGTTACACCAGAAGACAAAAAAGCCGCCATCGACACATGTGTAGCATGGATAACTGAGGACTGCCAACCATTTTCAGCCGTTAATGGTTCTGGTTTCCTAAAACTCGCAAAGTTTTTGATTAATATAGGAGCAAAGTATGGAGAAAATGTTGATACTGAAAACATGATTCCTGATGCAAAAACGATTTCCCGTACAGCGCAGAAGCTAGCAGAAGAGAAAAAAAACAAATCAAAGAGGAAATAGCTGACATTGTTCACAGCGGAGGAGCTTCTGCTACAATTGACTTATGGACAGATAATTATGTGCACCGAAATTTTTTGGGAGTTACATTACACTATCAAAAAAATTTGAAATTGTATGACATCGTTTTGGGAATGAAATCCATGGATTTTGAGCGTTCAACTGGTGATAACATTTTGAGCAAGCTGAATACTTTGTTTTGTGAGTTTGGAATAACTAATATGGAGGCAATTAAATTCGTAACAGACAGAGGATCAAACGTTGTCAAAGCCTTGAAGAACAACATTCGTTTAAACTGCCAGCAGCCATTTGTTTGCAAAACGTCTTAGAACACTCTTTTAAGGAAACCGCAGAGCTCACAGAACTTGTAGAGGCGTGCAAAAAAATTGTGAAATACTTCAAAAAAGCCAACTTGCAGCACCAGTTAACAACTTCTTTAAAAAACGAATGTCCCACACGCTGGAATTCCAACTTTACTATGTTTAAGTCAGTAGTAGATAATTGGTTCCAAATTAACGAGATACTCAAGGAGAAGGAAGAAACCCAACGATTATTACTAATAAATATTTCGACGCTTAAAGAGCTAGTTGATTTATGCAGTGATTTTGAAATTATATTTAAGACATTGCAACTTTGCAGCTCTCCCTCTTTGTATTTCGTTATACCGTCAATTCAAAAAATTAAGCACCTGTGTGTGCCTAAAGATACAGATGTGGCTGCTATATTGTCATTGAAAGAAAAAATTATTGATAACATTGATAAAACCTGGATTCCAAATGTGAATTTATGGCAAAAAACTGCTTTCTTTTTATATCCACCAGCTTTAAATTTGCAACCAACCGAGCTTAGTGATATTAAGAATTTTTGCATTTCCCTAATTGACAATTTAGATGAAACTACTTGCACATCACCATCATCAAATTTTACTCCCAGCCGTTTCATGTACACCGTCTTCTGATTCTGTTTCACAATTTTCAGTTACTGCAAGCAGTTCCTCAATGGACTCGGATGCAGAATCTGCCAAACAATCGCCATTTAAAATGTTCATTTTTTTTTTAATGACTTGTTTAAAAAACCATCATTGAGCACTATAAAAACACCTACAGAGGAGGTAGATAGATATTGTAAGGAAAATGTTGAAATATCTGATGACTTCGATGTACTGAAATGGTGGAAATTAAATGAAAAGAGTTATCCAAGCTTATCGAAACTTGCAACGCAAATTCATTCAATTCCTGCCAGTAGTGCAGCCGCCGAACGAGCTTTTTCGATGGCTGGCAACGTTATAACTGAAAAGAGAAACAGACTTGGGCCGAAAACTGTAGACAGCTTATTATTTCTTAATTCATATTTTAAGAATTTTAAAAATTAAATAACTATCAACATTTTAATCATTAAATATAACTTATTTATTTTGTTATTTTGTTATTTTTTACTATTTATTTATTTATTTTTATTAAACTAACATGAAATATGAATATTTTTTAAAGTTTTTTTTTTGTTAAATAAAAAAAATAAAATAATATTCAATATTTTTGTCATTGAATAAAACTTATTTTTTTTATTTCAAACCTATTTCTATCGGGACAAACATTTATCATATTTTTTGTAATTAAATGTGCTAATATTCCAAAAGGTATTTGACAAATTGCGAAAAGTAATCTGTTATTTTTTTTTTATTTTTTAACTATTTATTTATTTACTTTTGTTCTACATAAAATAAAATATGAATTGATTTGTTTTCTTTTTTTAAGTGTTTTGTTAAATGAAAAAAATAAAAAAAATAATATATTAATATTAAAAATAATTATTAAAAAAAAGTTTTCATTTAAAAGCTAAGTAAGTCGGCAAATAAAACTTATTAAATTATTTATAAATAAAATAATAATAATATAAAATCATTTTTAATGATTTTTTGAAAAATATGTTACGGAAATAAAAGCATTTTTATTTAATTTCCCTTTTAGGGATTTTTAAAAATGCATATTTTAAAATATGCTATGTTTGCTAAAAACTGAAGTACCATTTTTTGGGTGTAGAGAAAAAATAGATTTTGATGATATATAAACAAATGATTTTTTTTTAATTCCCATATTTTGATTTCTTTAAAGAACTAATATTTTCATAATATGCTATTGTTTGCAGAAACTGAAATAGCAATTTTTTTGGGTCCAGATTCAAAATTAATTTAAGATTTTGCCATTAATTTTGAGTTTGACATGAATAAAAAGTACGATTATATATTCGCATTTTAAAAAAAGAATTAAAGTATGGGATATGTAAAAAAATGCATTAAAAAGAAAAACTGCATTAAAAATGCATTTTTTTAAGTTAATTAATGCAAAACTAGAGGTACGCCCCTTTATAATGCAGTTTAAGGAAGACAATCAGATAAATAGTTATGAAAATATTAAGATTTAAAGTTACATCATTTCCCCAGTACATGTACTACCGTTTGCAGCACCGGGCCAGCACAGGCCCGTTCGTATTTTTCTACCTGGGTAGTCATAATCGTTTATTGTTATTACCAGGGGCAGGAAGCGCATGCACTTAAAAATTGTGTTTTTAGCCACCTATAATATGCACTCAAACTCTTAAAATATGCACTTAAAATTTAAAAAATTTGCACTTAAAAATATATTTTTATGGTAATAATTAAAAATGTGTGTTAATTGTGCAAAAACGTATGCATTAAACAATACAAATGAACTTAAGAAATTAATGAAGATTGCCTACAAACATGCATTTGCATGAACTTCCGGGCCCTAGCTATTACTTTAATACATATATGAATATGTATTTACTTAGTTTACTATAATAAAAAAAATAAAAAATTATAATAAAAAAATTTTAGCAATTTAGAAATTGCGTGAGTTTTTTTTCAAAATTGGTCTAAAAAAATAGTTTCATTATAAGTACAATATTTCCCGTAATATAATGCATAAAAAAAGTTATAACCCTAAATTTATACCATTTATGAAATGTGTTTCTACAAAATCTAATATTGTAAATCCCCTTTTTAATGTTATGAACTTATTTTGCTTTATTTGGTTTCACACATGAATAAAACTCAACGCGCTCATTTTTATTGTTTCTGATTTATTTCAAATCATAATATTCATGTTTGACCCAAACAAACATGAATAAAATGATTGGTTTGAATGCAACCTTTGAATACAATCAGCGAAGCAACAGCAACCACGTAATTTGATTGATTTAAAATCAGAAAAGAATGTGTGTATATGATTATGTTCAACCCATGAACCAAGCTAATGTTTGTATTCGTATGTTGATTACGTATGAACGTTTTTGCAATCAGCAGTTGTCGTTCTCTGTTACAAATACACATATAATTTTTATTAAATTTAAATGTTTTTTTTTTTTGTCTTTTATTGAATTAATTAATTTTAATTTTCGATAACAGTGAATTTTTATTGTTGATCTATATAAATTGTATGTGAGTTGTTGGTTAGTTCGGTTCAAGATCATGAAAAATTTTTTTTTTTTCCCATATTAACAGAAAAATTATAATTTTATTTGTGATAATTTACTTTAATTAACAGAAAAAACAATTAGAAAAAAGTTATTTGACACCTGCATGAATGGAGTTAACTTTCTAGCCCGCAACGGCCTTCATCAACATTCTTCGTGCCTTAAAGTGTTAATTGTAAACATCATCTATTTAACTCAACTAGTTAGGTTAAAAATGTGCCGTAACTTAGTTTTTGAGTATGACGAAATTTACTGCGAACTTATTTTCTATAAAGCTATGTTTAGTTGTTAATTATTACCACAGTTGCCAGTTCAACTAATTAAGTTGAAATTTGACTGGCAGTTATTTTCAAATGTCATCATATTCTATCCTTTACATGTAAGTGAAGGAATATCAAACATTGAAGATTTTATTCGTTTTTCAACATATGTCTAGCATATATATTAAGCGAATTTTTGCACTGTACCTTGTGAGTGGTTATAGTGAATTTTTATTGTTGATCTATATAAATTGTATGTGAGTTGTTGGTTAGTTCGGTTCAAGATCATGAAAAATTTTTCATATTAACAGAAAAATTATAATTTTATTTGTGATAATTACTTTAATTAACAGAAAAAACAATTAGAAAAAAAGTTATTTGACACCCTGCATGAATGGAGTTAACTTTCTAGCCCGCAACGGCCTTCATCAACATTCTTCGTGCCTTAAAGTGTTAAATTGTAAACATCATCTATTTAACTCAACTAGTTAGGTTAAAAATGTGCCGTAACTTAGTTTTTGAGTATGACGAAATTTACTGCGAACTTATTTTCTATAAAGCTATGTTTAGTTGTTAATTATTACCACAGTTGCCAGTTCAACTAATTAAGTTGAAATTTGACTGGCAGTTATTTTCAAATGTCATCATATTCTATCCTTTACATTGTAAGTGAAGGAATATCAAACATTGAAGATTTTATTCGTTTTTCAACATATGTCTAGCATATATATTAAGCGAATTTTTGCACTGTACCTTGTGAGTGGTTAATAGTGAATTTTTATTGTTGATCTATATAAATTGTATGTGAGTTGTTGGTTAGTTCGGTTCAAGATCATGAAAAATTTTTCATATTAACAGAAAAATTATAATTTTATTTGTGATAATTTACTTTAATTAACAGAAAAAACAATTAGAAAAAAGTTATTTGACACCTGCATGAATGGAGTTAACTTTCTAGCCCGCAACGGCCTTCATCAACATTCTTCGTGCCTTAAAGTGTTAAATTGTAAACATCATCTATTTAACTCACTAGTTAGGTTAAAAATGTGCCGTAACTTAGTTTTGAGTATGACGAAATTTACTGCGAACTTATTTCTATAAAGCTATGTTTAGTTGTTAATTATTACCACAGTTGCCAGTTCAACTAATTAAGTTGAAATTTGACTGGCAGTTATTTTCAAATGTCATCATATTCTATCCTTTACATTGTAAGTGAAGGAATATCAAACATTGAAGATTTTATTCGTTTTTCAACATATGTCTAGCATATATATTAAGCGAATTTTTGCACTGTACCTTGTGAGTGGTTAATAGTGAATTTTTATTGTTGATCTATATAAATTGTATGTGAGTTGTTGGTTAGTTCGGTTCAAGATCATGAAAAATTTTTCATATTAACAGAAAAATTATAATTTTATTTGTGATAATTTACTTTAATTAACAGAAAAAACAATTAGAAAAAGTTATTTGACACCTGCATGAATGGAGTTAACTTTCTAGCCCGCAACGGCCTTCATCAACATTCTTCGTGCCTTAAAGTGTTAAATTGTAAACATCATCTATTTAACTCAACTAGTTAGGTTAAAAATGTG
>JAEKOY010002367.1:0-13595 GCA_021234595.1 Delia radicum | reverse complement strand
TCAAGGGCAACATCCGCATTGCCTATTATCTTATTACGAATCACACTAAGGATGCCGTAATATTTAGGGGTGCCTCTGATGGGCTCGTAGATCTGAAGAATGCGATCTACACTTTTCTTCCAGGAGTTAAATTCACCTGGATTTCCAGAAAATTCTCGTAAACAACGGACAACGTCCGAACTTTATCCATTTCAGAAATATTATTAATGTGGTTTGGATCAATAGTTTGATCCAAAAAATTTGAAAAACCCTGATTAAGATTTGCTGTCGCTTGGACTAGGTTCTGAAACCGTGTTTCGAGAACATTTTGTACAACTTCTGCAATCATTGCAGAATTTATGGGATTTATGGGATTTACAGGATTAACAGGATTAGCGGGGATTTAGGATTGGGGGTCTAATAAGATTGTTGGGATTTGCCATTTTGATAGTAAGGAATTTATTACTTAATATTTAGTCTATTTCAATGTATTATTATTTTAATTTCAATTAAATTATCAATTCTTTATCTTAAACTATTACAATAATAAAATAATTCGTTTTGCTTACAATACATAAACAGGATCATGCTGCTGCTGATGATGAAGATGCTTTATTACAATCGCCTCTTGAAGAGTGGTGGTATGATTATGATGATTATCTTCGGAATTAGTATCAGATTTTTTTAAGGATTATTTATTTCACTTATTGTCACTTTGTTTTTTTCCTTTTTTATTTCTAGTTTTTGATTGTGTTCCTTTAATTTTTTCTTATTATTTGAATGTCCTTTTTCTTAATTTAAAATTTATCGAAAAGATTTTATGTTTCACTTATTTATGAATAATTTTCATTTAGTATTCACTTGTTCTATTTCTAGTTTTTGATTGTGTTCCTTTTTTAATATTTAATTTTTTATATTATTTTAATGTCTTTTTTCTTAATTTAAAATTTATTTAAAAGATTTATGTTTCATTTATTTATAATAATTTTTAATTTGTTTTCACTTGTTTATGTTAAAGTTAATTAAATTTTTTCATTTCACTTATTTATTAATAATTTTTAATTTGTGTTCATTTGTTTAATATAAAGTTAATTAAATTTTTTTTTATTTCACTTATTTATAATTTATTATTAATATTTTAAAATGTGTTCATTTGATTAATTTAAAGTTAATAAATTTTTTTTTTTTTTTATTTCACTTATTTATAATTTATTAATAATTTTTAATTTGTATTAAAAAAAAAATTTTTTTATTTCACTTATTTATAATTTATTTATTAATAGTTTTTAATTTAAAGTTAATTATAAATTTTTATTTCACTTATTTATAATTTATTTATTAATAGTTTTTAATTTAAGTTAATTATAAATTTTTTTATTTCACTTATTTATAATTTATTTATTAATGGTTATTAAACTTTTGTTCACTTATTTGTACTTAAAGTTAATCGATTACCGTAGGTGAAGCGGCTGATATACAATATCGTCCCTTTTAACCATTTGGCTACTTGGGGGCCTCTTTCTTCACACTTACTTCGGATTTTTTTTTTTTGGCAACCGGTAGGGACTTTTTTTTCTCGATCACTCCGACACAAAGGCTGTTGAAGGCTCTGTGATTTTCGGTTACACTTACGCGAGGCTATTGAAGGCTCACTGGATTTATTATTTTTTTTTATTTAAAAAATTTTCGAGTGTCCCTACCGGTCCCTGCTCGGGCGCCAATTAAAAACTCAAAGAGTTTTTTTATTTTAAAAAAAATATTTTTTAGGAGCGAACCCCTTCTTTATTGTTTAAAACTTAATTACTAACTGAACTTATAAAATTAAATATAACATTAATATACCCTAGCTTAATATCTACATACCATCGCCTGATGCAATTCCCGGTATTTAATATTGCTGGGTAATCGTATTACGTGTGAGAACGGATGTTCAAAACATGCCACGAGTTTATGCTGTAGACATATCGTCAGCATAATTGTTTGTTGTGTTGTTTTTATTTAGTTATTTAGTTATTTAGGTTTTAACGTATGTAGCGTTAACTTATATAAACATCCTTATGCATGCCAATCCTCCACTCATACTTATAATTTTGTATGTGTTTTGTTAACATTTAATTTAAGTGTATGTGATTTTACAGTTTGTTCTTTAAATGTGTGCGTGTGTGTATGGCTGTCGTTTGAGTTTTAACAACAAAACCACAATTATATTAAAAATATGACAAATACACATGTTACACATGCATATAAATACTATTGACAAACGCACACACACACAAAATCCTTTGAAAGGTTTCTCTATAAGAGTATTTCAAAATGTTATTTTAGTTTTTTTTTTTTTTAATGTTCATGCAATTTTTCATCAAATAAAATAATTTTTTATATGTTCACATCAAATACTTACACACAATCATGTTATTGCCTCTCATTTACAGCATTATCAATTTAACAAGATTTGTTTGTTTGTTTTTGTGTCATCATTAATTTTATCCTTTTAGCCGTTAAGTGGGTTAAACATATATTCATTAAAATAAATATAATCGGTTTGTTATTAAGACAAAGTAATCTTACCCTTCAATGACGAAGGCTGTGTTAAGGCATTATTAACAATTAAGGATAATGAGTGATGTAGAAAATTTTCAAACATTGTCACTTAACCCTTAAATGCATAATCCTACGACAACCCCGCTAATTAAACTTAATAGTGATACCGTTACTTTTAAATTGTACAAAACAATATTACTCTTCATAAAAATAACGCTTTAGCTCACTTAAGCTATTTACAGACGGTTGTCGGATCTTCCAATATTGTCAGAAAAATGTTCAGGAAATGTCTAACAACAGTGTGAACTTACAACTTTTGTCTTGCAACATTGTCAGAAAAAGCATTGTCTGTACATTGTAAGATAATAATATTGTTAGACATCTGAAAATCGTGTGTGAACACCCTACGTTGCCATTGTCAGATAATTGCAAGATATTGTAAACAATTTTTTATTGGCAGATGTGTTTAAATTAATGCATCTGACAATGGCAGAGTATTGTCCCAGAATGTTTATATTGGAGGCACTGTCCATAAATACTGAAAAAAAAACAAAAGTTCATATTAATAATATTAAAAATTAAAAGTGAAACAAAATAGGAAATCAAATTAAATAAAAAAATGGATGGCGAAATTTCCATTAATGAAACCTGGGTCATATATTGCAGCTGTGAGCTAACTGACTTGATGTTTCGTACCCAGTCGCCAAGAGGCTCTAAAGCCGGGAAAAAACCAACACCCAAACAAAGATCCTACCGCAAAAAGGTGGAATCCGTGTGGTCACACGAAAGTTCCCAGCAAAACTTTGGTAATGGGTGCGATAAGGTAATGCATTACCTTGTAATGTGTACTCCTTACCTGTATCATTATTTTCCAACAAGAAGTAATGAGTTACCGATAATTGAACACTCATGGATTACCTTGTAATGAGACCACATTACATTTTACATTACTTCAAAACATAAAGTAATGACTTACCGATCATCAATTACATATTGCATGAATTATAAACGTAAAGTAATTATTAATATATATTTTTGAAAATCTATTTATAGACACATTACTTTGTGATTTTTTGTAAGCATAATGGTAAGGTGTATATTTTTGATATCACGAACGAAAACACGAAGCAAACAACTCATGTACATGTTAAGCAATAAAATATTGTATGTATCGATAGCTCAGTTGGTAGAGTTCTCGCCTACTAATCGTTAAATACCAGAGACCCCAGGTTCGAATCCCAGCATGACCAAGTTATTTATATTAATAAACAAAAAGTTATTATTTATTTAAGTCTGTAAAAAAAAATTTTATGCATTTTTTTATGAAAATCTATTTATAGACACATTACTTTTTCCCACCATGTAACCATACATTACTTTACCCATGATTTGGTAATGTGTGGTTTTGCTGGGTATTATCAAACTTATCGAGGAAGTTGAGGTAGGGCGAAGTTTATGGGATGTTGGTTGCGCTAAGTATAAACTTCCCAAAGATATTTTATTGCAAGAGGTCGCAGATGCCACCCAGATAAGGGTGAACGATTGCAAAGGAAAATGGGCAAATCGCAGCAACTCTTTCAACTGCAATTTGCAAAAATATTTTTGTCTTCATCCTCGCTACTTTCTAATACATATGCAGCTAAAATCGTTGCAATTGCTTTTTTTGTTCCATGACAATTAATATTATTACTTTTTCAATTTAATTAAACACACAATTGCCAATTAATAATTTCTTTCCAATGCTTTGACAGTTCTGGCAATGTCTAACAACAGATCTGGCAATTTTTGCCATACAAGTATCTGACAACCGTGTGAATTTCAATTGTCTGACAATGAAACTGAAAGGGTTTCTTTCAATCGTCTGAACTGACAATTTACCTTTTGCTAAACATGTTTCATTGTCAGTACATTGCCAGATCTTACAATATTGTAAGATCTGAAAAACGGTCTGTACATAGCTTTACAATTGGTTTGAATTGTCAGTAAGCTGCCAAAGTGGAAGTATGCCATTTTTGCACAAAATTTCAAAAGTGAATTTCAAAGTGAAAAAAGTTTATAAACTATATTATTCAAGTATTGGTAAGTAATTTGGTCTTAGTTTTAGCTAATGATAATGAATTTGGATCAAATTTGATATATTGTATTTGTTGTATGTATAGACATGTGTAGACATCAAAAAGCGTCGTTTTTTCCTCTTTCCGGGAAAACGGTTAATTTCCCAGGAAAATGAATACTCAATTCGAGTTCAGCAAGCAACTTTACATCTAGGTAGCTTGGTCTCCATACCGGGTGCTGACCTCATGCATTTAAGGTTTAAACTTTTTTGTGCTTAAAAATTAAACTTTTTTTTTTATCAAATTACACTACTCGACAAATTTTACATTTTTTGGAGAACTTCTGTTTGAAACATATATTTAAGTTAGTTAATAGCGCCCAAAACCATAAAGCCCAAATATAAAATGTCATATTGTCCCAAAAACACTGCGAGTAATTTGTTTTTGTAAATTTTTTTAATTTTTTGGGCAATATGGCATCGAGTTAGGTCAATATGTCATTTTTTTTACATTAATGCCTAACTTTTAGTCAAAAATTATTTTATTAAAAACGTTAAAATGTCCAAAATGAAGGAAAAGTTACTAAATGCTTTTAGAATAAAGTAAACAATACATTTTTTCACTTTACGTGAAAATCGATATTTGTTGAATCGATATTTTTTTTTGTATAAGACACGCCCACTTTGGAAGCGCGGTAAAGCTTAAAAAGAATTTATTTAATCTTTAATTTTCACAAAATTACTTGCCTGTTCGGCACAAATTATGTGGCATTAGAAAGCTTATAAAAACTCCTCTTCTATGAAATTATACATTTCTAAAGGGTCCGCCAAATAACTTTTTTTTTTTTGAACTCCTGAACCAATTGGACTTTGTATGGCGTCATACCAAGGTCTTTATGCAAAATTCGTCTCAATGATGTCTCCGAAATGTTCAATTGATGAGAACGACGGTTAATTGATGTTGATGGCGCTTCACGCACACTTTCTGCAACAGCAGCATTATTCTCGGGTGTTCGCACTGTTTTTGGCTTTTCATGATTTGGTTTATCGATGAGGATGCCAGTTTCTTTCACTTTTTTCACAAGGTAACGAACATACGGACCATATTCGTTCAACAGAAGGATAAAACTATTATCTGTCAAATCAGACATGAGCTAAGTGTTACCATTCACGAAATAAGCACTAGTTGAAAAAAAAACGTTAGATGGCAGACCCTTTATTTTCCAGGGCTGTGAACATATTATTTATTTTTAAAGTTTAAAATTACCGAAAAACAAAAAAAAAAAATGTATTTTTATCAATTTGAACAATTAATTTCTCATTTTATTTTACGTTTAATTTAATTTTATTTATCATAATAAAATTTCTTTTGTTTTGTTTACTTGAATTAACGTCACTACATTGCTAGGTCTGTCAAAAAAACAGAGTAGTATTTGGAAGATGGCAAAGCCAATTGTGATAATATTTTGTTGTTGTTTTGTTTTTTCTTTGATATTTTAAATTTTGAATCTCGCTCCTAGACGAGGACAAGAAATTCTCATTGAGTTTGTGATTTAACATAACAAATATCTCTAGAAATTCTAATAACAAAGTCCCCTGAAGATTTCCTTGGGCAGGAATGAAATCCGGATAGGGACACGCCTACATCAGATTGCTGTTCACAATTTGTTAAATAAGTTTTGGGACTTTAGCACATTTAATTACTATAAATGCAATTAATGTTTATCCCGATGAAAATAAATTTAAAATAAAACAGGGAAATCTTCTTTTCAAGGCTTAAGAGTTAAATCTTTTTAGTTTAAATTTTCCGTTCTATGTTATTGGAGAGCTTATAGGAAACTGTATTTTGTCATTTAGAACAATTACCTTCAATTTTTATTTGCATATGATTTATTTTTATTGCCATAATACAATTTACTTTTGTTTAAAGCAAGCAAACTTATTTTTAGTTGTTCGTTAATGGTAAAAAACTATGATTCCAGAACTTCCAGTTAAATTATTTCGCCAATTTTTACTTTTGTAGTACAATGCGTAAGTATATCCATTCAAAATTTAAATATTTACACTTAGGAAATTATGTTGCCAACGATTTTTTGCCTTTCGAAGATTATGACTTTTATGGCCAAATTTCATCAAGGGAAACCTTTTTTGGGTTACATTTTTAATTTTTTTTTAATTTAAAAAATTTTCCCGTCCAAAAAAGAAAGAAATTTACTGTGTTTAAAATCATCTTATAACTTTCCATTAACTAAAACAGCACCGCTTTAATATATAAAAACTGTACATCAATTACAATTGAAAACTCATTCAAACAAAAATTTATGTCATCTTTATAAAAATAAATTTTGTCATCATACCTTTTTGAAACTCATCACCGTTTGTAGATATAGATAAATTTCAACATATTAAATGCATGCTCGTTTAGATGTCTTTCACTATCAAGGTACTCGTATATGAACAGCCATGAAAATACACTTTGATAAATAAGTATAAAGAATTATGGAAAATATTCATATATTAAAAAAGTATTAACAATAATTGAATGGGAAGAAGCAACTAGAGTTTTTACCATTGAAGTTTCTAGTACACTCAAAATAATAAGTTACTAGAAAAATTTGTAAAACGTCTTGTAAATCAAGTGTACTATTTCTCAGCTGAAATTGTGTTTTTAGCTAAATTTTAGTTATACTTATTTTGAACTTAACAGTTTTGAACTAATTTTTAAATAATATTTTACTAATGCTTTACTAATTTATTTTGCTAAAAGGGTGGTGCTAATAAGCGCATGAATAGTGTGGACGAAAGCCAAATTGAAAGACATATGCAGAATGAAGTAGATGTTGCGACATGTCAGATATAGTAGGGGCAAGGAAAATGATACTAAAAAGTATAACTCCAGTAAGACATATACAAAAAATCAACCATGGAAGATTTTTGTATATGTTTTTCATACAAAAGGACGCCAACAACCAATATACTCAAATATTGTGTTGATTCCGGCTTGTCAAAGAAATTGATTATTAAATAAATTAAAGACAAAATAAAATATTTAAATTAATAACAACAAAATGTGTATTTGTAAAATAAATTTTTATAGAGGTAATTTATGAAATGTGAAACAATTGCAGACAAATATACCTTTAGGTAGACGGGCTAAAGCGAAAGAAAAGGACACTTATATTATGTAGTTTTTTATATTTCCTTTCTCTATTTGCAAAAAAGGGTTGTTTACGTGTATGTCATATTTTGTTATTTTTTTGTTTTATTTCTAGGATTATCTACGGCTTTTAGCGTCGGTCAAAATTCAGACAACCATGGATGTAAGTAGTTTAAATATATTGTTGTTTATGTTATATATAATTATTTCTATATATTTGCAGATAATAAATTAGTTCAAGTAGTCAGCCTACTAATATTCCGAAAAAAATTTTATTGATTTTTAGGAAGGATTTTTTAATTTTTAATCAACTAAATGTTAGCAAAGTTTTGCTGTATTTACAAATTTTTTTGCAAAAAATCAGCTCGTTGATTTTCAGCAAAATATTTGCTGACATTAGCATATTTGCAAGCACCCTCCGGACTAAAATTTAGCTGACTCAGCAAAATTTTTTGATGACTTTACTGACTTTATTTTTGAGTGTAAGAATATAGCTTTTAAATGCTCTCATCGTTTTAAAGAAATCTAAATGTTTTATTGACTGTTTCAATATTTATTGTTTTTTGATATCTTATAACAGTCCTTAAAACACGGCTAAGTATTACTCTATACTCACAAAAAAAAAAAGAAATGGCTGTGAAGTCAGCAACATTTTTGCGGGAGGATCCTTGTAGAAAAATTGCTAATATCAGCAAAAAAAAATAAAAAAATAGTAAATTCATCAAAAAATTTACTAAATTTATCAAATTTTTTTCTAATATTGACAATTATTCTGCAAGGATCCTCCCAGTTAAAATGTTGCTAACATTACTGACTTTTTTATTTTAGTTTACATCATTATACTCAAATGAAAGGTTATCTCATGTAGAATTTAAAGCAATAAAAACAGTTTAAGAATTTGAGGCATTGATCCACAGTATTGAGTAAGGCCCACAATAATAAATTTGATCAAACTTTTCTATAAGCGGTCGGTTTAAAAACTGTGTAGACTATTTCAATAAAAATACGCATTTTCTAAGTAATACATGGAGACTTCTACGAAACGACTTTGGTGGTTATTTTCAAAATATGAGCTCAAAACACTTGGGCTATAACCCAGCAAAAACACACCTAACAAAATAATGAGTCTAGTAATCGAAACTCGAAGATTTGAATATATTGGCCTTATATTATAATTCAAACTTTTATATTATATTATAATGTGCATGCAAGGGAAGTAATTACAAGCCATTACCAGAAGGAAAAAATAATGGGTCTAAAAATAGATTAAAAAAAAAAAAAATGCGAATTTAAAAAAAATGTATTATTATTTTTTTTTAAACATTGTCCAGCCGGGAATCGACCCCTGGTTGTTAGATTACCAGGCGACTGCTCTATACCCTAAGCCACCGAGGCATAAATCATATGATAGTTTAAAACATAAACAAAGTTTTCTTCTATGTTAATTCGTTAAAGAAATACCAAAAACCAACATCTTCCTTTAGCTTACAAAAAGACGAATTATAATGAGTCTAAAAATAGAATCCAGAAAAATGTTGTCTCATTATAATTTGCCTGTAATAAGATGAATAACTTATTATTGTTCATCAATTATTATTTGTAACAAAGTATTCCATTATAAGTTTCTTATTGGTAACCCATTATATTAGTATTTAATGTAATGTATAAGGTAATAAGTACTCATGCAAAGCAATATATAAAATAATAAGCAGCCATTACCATGTTATTGCTGGGGAGTTCTCTCTGGTGTGTAACCAATTTGCAGCTTTGTGTTGGTTTTAACAAATACATGCGACGAAGCTCAGAACACTTATTGATCACAGTGTTTAAATTGTGATATTGTGGATGTATGTTAAGGTAAGACTGACATCAAGTGTCAGTTTAGGTTTGAAAGATAGTCACTTTAAACGTGTGCTTTTCTTCGACTTCTTCTTCTTATTCTTTGGCATATAATTTACACTTACAAGGAAGGTTTCCCGAAGCGGGCCCTCAGCTCAGGGATAACTCAGTGGGGTCAAAAATTTCAATATTTTAAAATTATTCGAATTATTTCGATATTTTTTGAAGACCCCTTGCCTGGTATATAAAATTTGTTTAAAGATTTTTAGTATATATATTTTGAGTATATACTTAATTTGAATTTTTAATTTGAATTTCTAATACAATCATTTTGAGGACTTTAAGCATGTGTACAAATAGATATAATTTTTGCAAATTTCAGACATATTTGTATACAAAAACGTTTTCACTCCACATTTACAAACAGTTAAAAAAAAGTACTTCCTCTTTTTTTTCTCCTCCACAACATTTCCAAAGTGCTTTAAAATCTGCGGATTCGGGTGGGGCTACCTCCCTTGTTAGATTCATATAGTCAAACATTGAATGTTTATATGCCATGAATTTTGTATGTATGCGTATAGTTTTGGAAGAATAGAGACGATCAATAATGCGTTGGCTTGATAGTAGTTCCTTGTTTAAAAGCTTTTTGTATAAGATAAGAAATATATGAGGAAGTTAACAAATTTTCGACACTTTGAAAAAATAACCTTTTTGTATGTTTAGCCTTTGTGTACGGTTTAACCGATGTTCTTTGTCTTTAACGGCGCAAAAATTATGGTTGTTTTATATTTCAATCAAATTAAAAATATTAAAATTACGATTTTGCTTGGATTAAATTAAACGTACTTCAATTTATAGATCAACTTGTGTATATCATATGTCATAATATATATTACACACAAATAGTATTAAAATACGGCGCTACGAAATAACCCCCAATGAAATAACACCCAAACGACAAATGAAATAACCCCCAATGAAATAAATCCTAAAAAAAATGAAATAAGTCCCAACAAAAAAAAATGAAATAATACCCAAAAGAAATGAAATATTCCCCAAAGGTGAAAATGAAATAACACCCAAAATTTGGGGGTTGTTTCGTAATGAAATAACTCCCAAGGAAGAAATGAAATAACCCCCAATGAAATAAGCTCCAAAGAAATGAAATATGTCCCAATTTTTATTTATTTTTTGTTTTCATATTTTTGATTCTTTTGTTACACTGTTCAGTTTTTCTGCGTGGCGGCCTGCGGCCGATCTTAAGGGTTTTCTCCTCCATAGGACGCGGCAGGTGGCTTCGCTGAATACAGTTTTCCTGCGCGCGTAATGAAATATCGCCCAAAAAATATGAAATAACCCCCAAAATAATTGCATATGAAATAATCTCCAAAGAATTAAATTTTGGGCTTATTTCATTGGGAGTTGCTTCATAATGAAATAATATCCAAACCGTAAGATGAAATAATCCCAAAAAAATGAAAAAACCCCCAAACAATTTTTTACACAATTTTTTGGGGGTTATTTCACTTTGGCCGTTTGGGGTTATTTCATTGGGGGTTATTTCGTAGCGCCTTAAAATACACTCAAAACATTTTTTGTCATAAATTCGAAATTAAAAGAAAACCGCGATTATTTTGGAAAACACCGCAATTTTTGCCGCTTTGCATGATATTTTATTAGGTTTAGGGCAGTGTTTATCAACCTTTTGTGGCCGTGCCCATTTTGGGTTAAAAAATTTCTATGTCCCCCCTCAATTTTTTCTGTACAATAGAGAGTACTTTAAATAAAAAACACACCTTACAATTTCTTTAATTCAATGGCAAATATTTTTGTTATAAAGATAGAATTAATAATAAATACTCTAAAATTAATGAGATCCTTGAGCTTGGGGAAGGATGCAAAGGGTTTTTAAAACAGGTTCTAATTTTGTTAATTTTAACCGTAAGTCTCCGTGATTTGTGATTTCCAGACGATTTCTTTTTTTAATAACAAATCACTAATGACACTAATTCCGGTTTCTACTAAATATGACGATGGAAATGGTAAATAAGTAAGTATATAAAATACAGATTTTTTTATTCTACAGAATTTTATTTTTATATATTAAAAAACTTGAAAAGTTAAACAACTTACAAAAATTAGCCCATTGCCCCCCTAAAATGTTGAAATTGCCCCCAGTGGGGCGAGCGCCCCACGTTGAGAAACACTGGTTTAGGGTCACTTATTTACAGCAAATCATATTAAATACTTTTTAATTGCCAAAGTTAAAAATTGTATATATGTAAGTATGCTTTTTGAGGGTTCTGAAAATTTTGTTTGCTCCATAAAATGTAAAGTCTTTAAAATTGTTCGATGTCTTTTCAACTTTACTAGGCTAATAAATATAGTTTATTTTATGTATACTAATAGAAATTGTGCGTAGTATTAATGAATTCCTTCATTAATACAATGAACTTTTAACAAAAAATACCCCAAAGAATTTTTTCATTGAATCAATAAAACATGTTTCATTAAATCAATTTTATTGAATGATTTCCTTGACCCAATGACAATTTCATAAAATATATGATTTTTTTTTCATAAGTTCTAGCATAAACGTTATTAAAGTTTCATATGTTTAATGAATAAATTTATAGTTTGCATGAAATATTTGCATTACTTTTTATTACAAAATAAAAATTTATTTATTAATAATACACTTTATAAACAAGTTGAGATTTTAGCCAAAACTAATTTTTCTCCAAATTTACAAAAGTAAAAAAATAATGAAAAAAAATGTATGTCTTTTACAAAACACTTATGTCTACTTAAGAAGAATTTTAAAGACTTTTGAAGGCACTTCACATCAATACTTTAGACACTTAATGATTTGAGACAGTTTAAATTAATTTTTTTTTCAATGATTTTGTTAATTCTGTTAAAAATAATTTATGTCATTTCGCACTTTACATATAGCATCTCTACCCACTTTTTTACAGTGGGTAATCAATAGCAACAAAAAACCCCCGATCTAAGATTTTTACAGTGGGTAGAGATCACCGCTGTATGTTGTTTTATTTCAAAGTTATAGCCCTTTTGTTAAACAAGCGCGGTTTGTAATATGGCGAGTGTAAACTAACAAAATTTTTTTTTGCGTATTATTAGTTAAAATTTATATTTGAAAAAATTCGACAAATTTTCCACAGTTATTATATATACATCGAGATTATTTTTATGTTATTTTCAATTTACAACGAGCTTTCAACCTCCGTATATTTACAAAAATTAAGCAAATCAAACATATTAGCTAGGTTGATACTAGTATTTCGATCTGGCTAAAGATCTCATCAGAACCCGAAGTTTTAGAAAAGCTAGAGCCTATATAATAGGCAGAACTTTAACAAAAAACCTATTAATAATCAATTTTGCTCCATTCTTGTCTATTTTCATTGAGTTAATTAATTTTTTTTTATGAAATTCTGAAAAAAATTATCACGTAGAATACACTAATTGTTAATAAATATAAGAGAAGATAAAAAAATTCTTGTGGGGATCAGCGCCGCACTTTCAACCTAAAAAAAAAAAATTTGAATTTAAATATTTTGTTAGGAAAACAAACATTGTCTTAAATTCGTTTTACCAATCATTAGTTGCTTCTATAAACAATGTAATCCTCAATTCGGTTGATAGTACTGAACCTCTAATTAGTTTAGTGGCATATTTGATTGCGAATACCTGTATTTGCAGTAGTAACCACTTTTTTATTATCAACAATTTTTAAAAAAAGTTTATTGATGGTATAAATTCGCCTGTATTATCATAACTTAAATGGTTGCTTCTACCGTACAAAATTACTAACCGAATTTTATTTGAAAAGTTGTTTGGAAATACCAATATTTGAGTAAGTGGATTATTTTTTAGTTCCTTTTCCTTCTTTTTAATTTCCAGTACAGTATTTTTGCTTTATTGATCCATTATTGGTAGTTCCAAATAATATAAAGTCCTATCAAAGAAACCCGAATTCCAACCAATCTTTTTTCTAGGTGT
>JAEKOY010000235.1:0-31101 GCA_021234595.1 Delia radicum | reverse complement strand
AGTACAATAACAGCAGCATTGTAAAAACAACTACAAATGTAGTTAAAATAATTAACTGAAATCTACTACATATGCAGTTAAAATAACAATAACTAAAATAATGCTTCATTATATTTTATTAAAATCCACTATAAAAAATTGAAAATCTATAAAAATTAATCAGTTCTTCTGGTGGGTTGTACGTTTTAATAAATACTGAGAAGAAACAAAATGTATTTTACATAAAAATACATGTAAAATTAATGACATTATTATTTGCCATATTAGGTTCCATCAGACCAATTATCCCTCTAATTTTAAATTTCATAAAATTTATTACAAATACATCGAATGAATATTTTATACTTAGAAATGAATTTATTACGATAGAAAAATATATTTACTAAATGTTTTGCGAAGAAATTATACGTGTGTCGTGCACGATTTGAAAACAGGAAAGCGTCAACATCAACATTTAGTAAACTTCTAAAAATAATTGTTTTTAAACCCATTTTACACTGCCGTTGCTTTAAAGCAATACCTACTTTTAACGCTCTATACTTTGGTACGATGGAGATATAATAAAGCACTAAAAGCATGTGATAATCTTAATTATACAAAAAATTAAAAATAATAAAAATGTTTCAGGGTTGCCATATAATAATTAAAAATACAATTTTTGCCATTTCTGTAGCACTTTTTTTTAAAAAATTATTCATTTATAGCAAGAAAACCGTTGCTATAATGGTTATATGCTGATTTGGTTAGTGTGTATGAGATAATTTTTGAACGAAGAAAAATTTGTTGTACAGTATGTACTTTTATCCAAAATTAAAAGATTGAATCGAGAATTTAATTTAAAAACTTTAATATGCAAAAAATTAAGCAATTTTCATTCTACAAACAAAAATCTTAAATAATGGTTCGCCAGTGTTGCCGTATTACAATTTTGAAAAATTGTCTAAAAACACCAACATTTTTAAAAAATTCTCAAAATCGTGAAAATCCCATAGATTAAATGGTGTATTAGAGTTTAATAGAAATTAGCTTTAGCAAGAAATAAAAACAATAATTAAAAAAAATCTGAATTGGTTAAGTACAAGTCAAAGTTGAATAAAAATTATGAGTAAAATGGGTTAAACAAATAGTTTTCAAAAATCTAAAAAAAAAAAAATTAAAATCATACAAATTTTAAAATTTCTTCCAACCGAATTGATTCGGTTGATGCAACCTCGTAAATTGGTTGCCCCCAATTCGGTTACAACACACAAAAAATAAAATTCATAATTTTTTATGAAAAAGTTCATATTTTTAAAGGTTCATACTATTTATGAAATTTACTTACTATTTATGAAGTGTTCCTAGTTTCCCTAGCATTTATGAAAAGATACATAAAATTCCCAGTATTATTGCAATTTATGCAAGTTTTCTTAAATGTTAGGATTTTGTACATTGGCAAATTTTTTAAGTACTTTTTCATAAATATTAAGTGTTTCTACATATATTTTAAGAACCTTGTCATCATTTACGAGACACAAACTTTTCCAGTATTTTTTATGAACTGTTCATAAATGTTATGAAAAAGTTCATAAATTAGAGCATTAGCAAATTTTCATAAAATATCATAAATAGTATAAATTTTTTGTGTGAACAACTGAATTCAGTTGTGACAACCGAATTTACGAGGTTGCAGCAAACGAATCAGTTCGGTTTGGTGAAATTCTGTTGTGAGTGTAGAAACTCTAAGTAAGATTGAAGCTTTTTGCTTTTGTATGAAGTCCTTACTTTATTCCAAGTACACACAGGACTCTCTCAGGATACCTTTAAAGGGCATTGTTTTAACTTATAAACTAATGACTTATTTTTTAAAATGTGAATACATTTAGTTAATAGCAAAGCGTTAAAGTTTAAAAAATATATAATATTTAGGTGCTTTTTCAAAAAATCGAATATCGCCATATCTTCTTAAATAAAGGCACAAAATAAGCATTTTTGGATTGTAGTTATACCTTGATAAGAGCAATAATTTTGTCCAAAACTTCTCTTTTTATGCGTTAGTCTTCAAGATGTACCCTAAACCTATTTTGACTCATATCGCCTAAATTAGGCAACGCTAAAAATTGTTTTAGATGAACTTATGATTATTTTCGAGTCGAGCACATGGTGTGAATAGCATTGTAAAACATCGTTTACCCGTTAGAGAGCTATTAAGAGGCAGAAATCTATTACTGCCATCAAAATATCTATTCCTAAATGAGAAATAATAACCTCTTAATAACAAATGATACATTTAATTTATTTGTTTTAATATCTTGCCGTTTTAATTTCTTTTTAGTTTATTTTACTATTAATTTATTTTTTTTCAACACAAGATTCTTTATTTTCTTATTTTCTTCATAAATACGCTCAGAAAACAGTTTTAATTGTTTTTGATTTGGGAGTATTAGCGAAGTGCTATGTAATACGAGGGCGGATCGATAAGTCCGTGACTTTTCGAACTTCCCTCGTAGTTATATGAAATCCAACACTGCCCCATCAAGTACCACCTGTTAATAGACTACTGTCAAATTTGAGCAACTTCCGTCATTTACTTTGCGTTTAACAGCTGTTCAAAACATACAACCTCGTGGATTTTTTTTAAAAATGGAAAAAAGTGAATTTCGAGTGCTCATTAAACATTATTTTTTTTCGAAAAAAAAACCCGTCAATCAAACCAAGGAAAGCTTGATAAATACTATGAGGACTCTGCACCATCGATTTCAATGGTAAAAAAGTGGTTTACTGACTTTCGTTGTGGTCGCACAAGTACAAATGACGCTGAACGTTCTGGACGGCCAATTGAGGTCAATACACCGAACAAGTTGGCCGATCGAAGATAAATTGCGTGAGATTGTTGATGCCATAGGCATTTCATATGGCAGTGTGGTTTCGATTTTGAATGATCAGTTGGGTTTAAGAAAGCTGTCTGCAAGATGGGTGCGCGTTTGCTCTCAATTCACCATAAACGTAATCGTGTGACAACTTCAAAGGATTGTTTGGAGTTGTTTAACCGCAATTCGAATGAGTTTTTGCGGCGTTTTGTAAATGTGGATGAAACATGGATCCATTGCAACACTCCGGAGACCAAGCAGCAGTCTAAATAATAAGTTTCTCCAACTGAACCGGCTCCGAAGAAGGCCAAGGTAAGTTTCTCGTCCAATAAGGTGATGGCAACAGTTTTTGGGATGCACGCGGGATAATGCACATCGATTACCATCAAAAGGGAAAATCAATAAACGACGAATATTATGACCACTTATTGAACCGATTTAACTAGGATTAAAAAAAAAAACGACCCCCATATGAAAAAATAAATTTTTTTTTCATCAAGATAATGCACTGGTGCACATTAGGGTGATAACTTTTTGGACAACATTCTCCCCAGGGGTTTTCTAATGGCAAATATTGTATTATGATTAAAAAATCTATTCAGTTCAATTTGGTAAAAAAAACCTTCCGCACCGACAGCGATTTCTAAAATGCCTTTAATATATATTTTTTTTAAATTTTTTAATAACAATTTTTTTAAAATATGGTTTATACATATGTAAGTAAGCAAATTTGGAAGAAAATTATTCCATTGACTCGAAAACGGACTTTACTATTGAAATCAGCATGCCTTAATTATATAGATGTGATGGTCAGGCGTTGAGGCATCAAAAAAAGTTTTTTTTTTAACTTTGTTTGATTCAAAAATTTAACGCGTTTGGTGCGGAACCTTTTTTAACGATAGCGAAAAACTAAAAAACGCAGTTCTTAATATTTGTCCATGCCCTACACAATTATGTCTGGGGAGATTTGATATTTGCAAAAAAATGCAAAAAGTTATCACCCTAGTGCACATGTGTGCAGTCTCAATGGAAAAATTCCATGAATTGGGCTACGAATTTGTACCTCATACAAATATTCTCCGGATTTAGCCCCAGTGACTATTCCTATTTTCAAACCTAAAGAAATGGCTCGGGTTAAGAGATTTAGCTCCAACGATGAAGTTATTGATCGAACAAATGCCTATTTTATGGACCTCGAAAAATCCTATTTTTGCAAGGCATACAAAAATTGGAGAAACGTTGGACTAAGTGTATTGAGCTAAGAGAGATTATGTTGAAAAATAATTTTTTTTGTTTGCAAAAAAACTGTGTTTCATTCAAAAAGTCACGGACTTATTGACCCGCCCTCGTATACAACTACATAAGTTTTAAGTTTTACAAAGTTTTAAGTTAGTTTTACAAAGTTTTAAAATTTTTTATTTAAAATGAAGTGAAGTAGATAAGAGGCAACAATATTTTGAGTATTTTCCAAAAACAATCATATGAGAAACCCTAATTGCATGCTAACAAAACTGAATGAAATCAAAAAAAATTAACACAAATATAAACGTTAATGAACGGAAATGAGTGTTTTGAGTGTAGATTTAAATAAGTGTCAGTATTTTTCTATACCCAGTCTCAGTTAGAGTCAGTCTGAAGAATCTCCTCCATATGAGTTTAGCCATAAACTGGCAGTAACAGATAATAGTAAAACTTTGAAGTGTTTAGTAGACGTTTTTTCGTTTCTTATGGGATAGAATCAAACTGAAATATTTTCAATTAATATGTACGACTAAAGTGCACACGAACGTGTTTAAAATAGAATATTTTTTTTAAAAAAAGCTAAAAACTGTAAATATTTTAACGCTACTATTAAAAACAAATTATAATTATTATGCAAATTAAGTGAATGTTAGAAAAAGAGTTTGTGAATGCTTTATTGCTATTTGTTTAAAAAAAAACTGTGTTATATTTTTAAAAAACCTTTTAAAAAATTTCAATAACGGGTTTTTTTCTGTAATTATGTCATAATTTCAAACTAATCTGCAGTAAGTTTGATGAATTTTTAACATACATAAAAAAAAAATTGTTTCTATATTTTTTCTAAATAAATTTTATATTTTACTATTTATGATATAATTTGGATAACTAATTTATAACGCAATTAATTTTGTAGAAAAAAACTTTTAAATATTTATTTAAAAAATATGTTAAATCAAAAAAAAAAAAAGAAAGATTACATGTTTTGACGTATTCCCGGCTTATAACTTACATACATGCATATTGTATACGAAGGCTGGATGAAAAGTTTAGTTGAAGTTCAAATAAAAAATTTTGTGTTAGCATAAAAACAAATATTTTATTTATCTTTAACAAATTGTGGTTCAAAATCTGCAGTTTTATAATTTAATTTCACGTTTTTCGAATACATAACAATGCGGTACAAAATTTGCCCCTGAAATCGAAACCAAGAGTACCGATCATTGATTCCAAAATTTTGGACATGCTGATTTTAATAGCGTACCCCGATTTTTATTCTTTTAATCATCCTAGTCCATAAATCAAAATTAGCGTGCCCAACATATTTTTATATAAATGGTAGGTACTATTGTTCCATTTTTCAAGCCCTTAATAGGGAAGGGATTTCAGAGAAAAAACATGCAGTTGGCTTGTCTTTTTTCAATAATCTACAATTGAAAAAAAAATTTATCCGAATCAAATCAAATTTAGAACAAAATAGCATGGATTTGTAGTTGTACATTTTCGCATATTTTGACTTTTAATGCATATCTTGTGCTTTTAATGTATATTTTATTCGTTTTAGTGTCAGTAGTGCATTTAGTGCATATTTTCCATTTATTTTAAGATATTTTTAAATTTGTAAAAATGTTTTTTTTTTTTCGATAATCAACAATTGTATAAATTTGTCCGAATCATCAAAATTTAGAACAAAATAGTATCGATTTGTAGTTGAACATTTTCGCCATTATTTTGACTTTTAATGCATATTTTATCCTTTTAAGTGGTCATTGGTGCATTAATGCATACATATTTTCAATTTATTTTAAGATTTTTTTTTAATTTGTAAAAAAAGTAAATTTGGATACTTTTTTATATTTTGATTTAAGCAAAATTATTTTAACATTTTAAAATCTATATATAAAATCGAATAGATCAAAATAACATTGATTTGTAGTTGCATATTTTGGTAAAAGTACATGTTTTGCATATTTGGACTTTTTTATGTATATCATGTGCTTTTTGCATATTATGCCCGTTTTAGTGCATAATTGTGCATATTTTCCATTTATTTCAAGCATTTTTTTTATAATTTGTAAAAAAAAAAAAGTGTTCATACATTTTTATATTTTGATTGAAGCAAAAGTTTTTTTTTACATTTTTAAATCTTGGTGAACCCAAGAAAAGCTTAAGATTCCGTTCCTATTAAAAAGATGTTTTTATTTATCATGTTTTAAGTCATGTTTTGTGTGCATATTTTAATTTTTAACTGCGTTTTATAAGCGCCTATTTACCTATTTTTAGTTGCATGAAATTCCTTTCCCTAGTAATTAATAAAAATAATTTACTAATTTCCTAAATTATTTCACATGCTCAGTACTCTTCTAATGAACCCTCGTATAAATTGGTTTAATAAATCAAAAGACCTATTCATGATATCGCCCTTCCATTTGTTCCACTCTCCTCTAATGCTCCTTCATATGTATCATCAGTATAGTGTTGCAAGCAAAGTTTGTTGTATCATATCCCAGTTTTAAAAATTAAAATACCCAAAATTCCTGATAAAAATTGATGTTACTGATTTTATCTGACTATGATTAGTTTCTTTTCATATTACAGTTACTACACCTAGAGAAAAGCATTAGCAAGTTTCTTAATTTTAGTTCAATGTATCAATTTTATAAATATTTAGTAACATTTCATAAAGAACAAGAATTATAATGATCAATGACATGGTCTGCATGAACTATTTTCTACACAAAATAATGAATGAAATCATTACTAATACTACATAGGGAGAATTTCTTGGGACTAGTTTTAATGAAATTGGTTTCACTACACTAAGAAGCTTTCCTAATTGTGTGAATGATCAAGTTCTAAAGTTTTATGCAAAATCTCATACATAGTTTCACTGAAACTATTTGTAACAAAACTTTTTCATTAGTCGAATGAATTTCTAATAAATAATATCAATTTTTTCATTTAACTTATGAAAAACTACATTAATTTTATGAAAAATTTTAATAGACAATTTCCAGTGACAATTCATAGATAAAATGCAAAAAATTCACTTTATATCATGTACATAATTCTCTTACATTAGTCTTCATCACATACATAAAGGGCATTTTTATAGAGGTATAGAACTTGAAATGGAATAAAACAAATATGAATTTTTTAAAATTGACATGAAATTTAATTTATTCGAAAGATAATCTTCTGGCATTATACTTTAAATATGACTTCTGACATATGACCGCCACGGCTGGTTCGGACGGATGTCCAATTTTCGATGACTTTTATCAAGATTTGTGGCCGTGTATTAGCAATGACGCGGACAATGTTGTCCTCTAAGTGGTCAATCGTTTCCGGCTTATCGGCGTAGACTAGCGACTTCACTTATCCCCACAGAAAATAGTACAGCGGCGTTAAATCACACGATCTGGGAAGTCAATTCACTGGCCCAAACGGTGTCTCAACATACACTTGAGGATTATCATCACTCCAAATATGGCAGTTCTGTTTATTGACGTATCCATTTAACCAAAGTGAGCTTCATCGCTAAACAAAATTCGCAAAATTCGTGAGCGATGTGTATTTCGAACAGAACCATGATTTTCAAAATAAATTTACACAATTTGGAAGCGTTGTTCATGCGTCAGTCTGTTCATGTTGAAATGCCAAACCAAACTAAACATAAATCACTTGACAGCTGACGAAATGACCGCCAGTAAAAAAATTGTTGCCAGCTTAAAGTTCTATACCTATATAAAAAACACCCTTTACTATGTTTTCACTTACGTGTTTTGAGCAAACCATGTGTTTTGGTGAAGAAAAAAATGTATGTAAAAACATGTACAAAACATGTTTTATTGCAAAATTGTCCAAAAACACGTTCAGTAGAAACGTAGTATTAATCTTACAAATGAAATAAATTTTTTGTCCAAAAGAATTAAACAAAATTTTTAAATAAATTGATTTGAGGGGGTATAAAGTATTGATCTGAAATGTTAATTTTCTTAAGTCGACATAAATGTTTTTGTAAAATGTCAACAGATATGCAAAGTTGAGATTTGTGACTCTTGTGCACTAAAATAATTGTTTTTTAAATTTTTAGTTGTTTATTACATAGTTGAGATAATTGTTTATTGCATAGTTTAAAAACATTCGATTTAAAAAATATACATGTTATATATATATGAAATTTTCATTAAGTCAATGACTAATTTCATTAATGAAGCACGTTTCATTGATCCAATGAAATATTTCTTTGGGGACTTTTTTATGAAAATACTGTTATATATTTGTGCATTAATACTACGCAGAATTTTATCAGTGTAACTACACATAGACAATTTTCTTGAATGCGTTTTAATAGAACATTTCACTTTTTTTAATTTAAATTTTTATATATCGCATTTTGTTGTTTTCTCGATAATTCATTTTAAATTAATATAATAAAAAGTTTCAATGGACGAGATCTAGTGACACTTCATAAATCTAATTAAAAAATTCATTGATTTAATTTTCTCATATTACTGAGCACTATTAGAGCAATCTTATTACTGAGCACTATTAGAACAGTGATATACTTGTGGAGGTCTAAAATTCGACAACCTTTTTTTTTTGCCCACCCTAATATACTCGTCAGGTATTTTTATTCCGGAGAAAGCTATTTGGTGTGAATTTGCGTATCAGTAAAAATAATGTATTAATCCCGATTTTGGGAAAAAAAAATTTAATGTAAATGGCAACTCTTAGTATTAAACGCAAACTTTGGTTCCGCTGCATTTAAATTCAGTGCCTGGTACGAAACGTGCGAGTTTTGGTTAAAGCTTGTGCCACTGCTCTGATGATGGATGCTGATTGTCTGTCTGTCTGTCTCTCCGTAGTCTGTTTGTTCACTACTCATGCAAACACTGATAGCTGCAAATAAAGCCATTGTCATAGTTTAAACTATTGAATGCTGTAGATATTATAATTATATTATTAGTATAAAAATATTTTATTTTTTTCAAATGCAATGAAAGTATCTGAAAAAAGAAACATCATACATGTGTAAATTGTAAATACAATTGAAAATTTTTCCTGTCCGTTGGACTGTTAGTCAGTTTATATGATTGTCAGTCATGTTGTGAGTACATGTACTCTGTTGATTGTGAATAGCGTTAAGCCGACCTCCATTAAGCGGCGCCGCCATTGAAACGCGTATTGCTTATCATCTGAACTTCAGCCTGATTCGCAATTTAAACAAAAATACAACAATACAATCAAGCTTTTGAAGCTGTGTTCTACACTGAGAGAATTATCTTCACTTAATTAATAAATTTCTTCATAGCTTGAATGAAAATTGTCACTGAAACTCGTCCATTGAAACTTTTCATAGAAACTTTTCATATGAAATGTTTTGTATAATTTATGAAAATCTTCATAAGACTAATGAATAATTCCGACCATACAATTTATGAAACAGTTTCATAAAATTTTATAACATTTAAAAGTTTCTTTAAATTAATGAAACTTTTAATGAATATATTGAAAAAAACGCATTGGAATTAATCCAATGAAACGCTTCATATAACTGAAGAAACAATTTCATAGAAGCCCTAAATCACAAAAGGTTTCATTGAATTAATAAGTTAATATATAAGCTGAAGACTTGAGAATTAGTCTTAGAAAAGTAATTTGAAATTTTTTAACAAAATTGAAAAATTTAGTTTTTAACAATTTCATAACTCTAAAGAAAATCGAACGAATTTTTTTTATGAAAATACCCGATGAAAAAAATTTCTTTATACAACTTGATATCATTATATGTATATTAGGGGCGGGTCGATTTAAAAATCACTCAACGTACAAGGAAAATCGTATTCTAGGGATCAAATAAGAACTGCCGAAGGAACCATACCTCTAAAACGAATTCTGATGTCCAAATTTTGAAAAATCCCACTTTGACCCATTTAGAGTGCCCCAATCGAATCCAACACAATCGAATATAATTTATACATTCATCTGCTAGAGCGTCTTCTGGAGAAGAAATAGAGACCCTAATCTTGGAAAGACTCCTCCTACTTTCTGAAATATCTCTATCCCGAGATTTGTACATTTTGCTATAAAAACACGGCTAAAAAGGCCCTCTTTCAACTTAAATTTTAACCTCTTAACGGTCACCTAGAATGATGATTTATGCCTTAATCTGCTAGCGCGTCTCCCGGAGAAGAAGTAACTCCCATAATCTTGTAGAGATTCCTCCTACTTTCTGAAATATCAAAGTGGGCTTTTTCAAAATTTAACCCTACGGGTCAAAAGTCGGGACATCAGAATTCGTTTTAGAGGTACAGTTCCTTTGGCAAAGTTTCTTATTTTGATCCCTAGAATACAATTTTCCTTGTACGTTGAGCGATTTTTTTGCCTCCCTACAATCGACCCGCCCCCTATTATATATGCTTATATATGTGAGAAAATAGTTTATGAAATTTTTTTAATATGGCGTAATATATCATCATATATTATTGTATAGTATTTTATAGTATTTTATATATTACTCGTAGCATATCTTGTATATTCTGATCATATGAAAAATATATATTTTACTAAAGAGTAGTGTCCGACCGAACAGTTCGGCCAGGAAAATGCATTTAGTCTGTATTCGGTATTTTAAAGCATTATGGACAAATTTGACGAAATGAAAAATGTTTATTGGGCTGATTAGATGCGATTTTGAGTGTCAAATTTAAAGAAAAGTCCGTAGTTATGCAATGAATTCACTGTTCGGCCAATCGAACTTTTAACTTCGTAGCTAAACTTCGGTTTTTTCCTTAAATTTTATACACAAAATCGAATTAACGCGGCCTCAACAAACATGTTTCAAATACCAAAAGTTATTATCACTGGCTCTAGATAACTAAAAACCCGACCAAATATAGCATTTTTGGCTAAAACTGTTTGGTCGGACACTACTAAACAGGGAGATTTATCCTTCATAAAAAAATATCGTATTGATCCATAATACCGACTGTATAGTTATTATTTTTTATTATTGTGGGCGTTGTGGTGTAATGGTTAGCGCGTTGGACTGTTACACAGATGGTCCCGTGTTCGATTCCCGGTGACGACAACATCAATTTATAAAAATAATATGTATGAGTTTTCTATCACTTATATGTATCGCTGCGCCCACCTTCGGCGTTCCCATAGCACTTAACCCCACCGAAGTAAAATAATGAATCAGGGCTATGAACAAAAAGCTTCAATAAATTCGCCAACTCTACATCAGGTGGCGAGCAACAACTGTTCTAAGACTTATCTACTCGCGAATTACAGTGTTGCCATGTTTGAAGCCCTTAATCTTTCACCACCTTTCATCTCTCCACTATCCCTTTCCAAAGAAAGCAACACATTTATAAAAAAAAAAATAAAAAAATAATGTTCAATCCCAAAAGTATACTTTTTATGAACATGAAGTTGGAACATATAATAATTTTAAAACGCTATGTAAAATAAAAAAAAAACAACATTTACCGAGGAAGCAAATCAAATTCTTTGTTCGCAAAATGTCAAGTAAAAGACTTGCTGACTTTTTCAAGAGCAGAAATAAACAGCAAACTTTACACGTCCTTGTTATATAAATTTTCAATTTATTTTTGATCAATGGTGATAATCTTTAACTTCGAGCTCATATATTAGGTCTTATTAGTGAGAAAACTAGTTTATATGAATGTTTGATGTGTTGCATGGGATTGTCACTTCTTTCAAAACTGAAAGTGGTCAATTAATAAATTTGAAAACAAAAACTTTATAGATTATTTGTTAGGACAATATCCTAATAAAGAAATATAGAGTATGGCCACGAACTTGAATAATTTTCATTTCATCGTTTATGAAAAATTTCTTAATATTAATAGAATTTCTTGTACATAATGAAACTTTTCATTGATGCTACGAAAAAAATCTATGAAATTCTTTTATTAATATCATGAAGAATAATTCTTTCAGTGTACTGGAATTATTTACGTTTTTATTTTTATTATTATTTTTTTGTTTTCTTTTTTTTTGTATAAGAAATAATTTGCAAATTTTCTACGAAAACGTTGTTTAATAAATATTTTTATATTTCGTTTCATTTTGTATTGAAATTTTGTCGGAGAAAACAAGTTTCTGTTTAAATTTTTTCCATATTGAATCCAACAAAAAAGGTTGTTTTTCGAACATTTTTTTAAAAATCAAAAAAAAAAAAACAAAATTGTTTACAAAAAAATCCCATAAATTAAATTGCGTTGTTTTTTAAAAAATCTTTTTTTTTGTCATATTTATAAAGAAAAATAATAAATATTATTTAAACAAATCATCATAAACTAATTGCTTACAAAATTGACAAATTAAAAGTAAAGGTTTTTTTTTTTTTATTTAGCTTGTGGTTGAATACCTACCCTCCACATCACTCTAATCGAATCTACTTCATCCCACCAACTTATTATCAAGTGCCGTGTATTCATCACTAAAAACCATTGTTTTTTTAACTGATTTGTGAAGCTGTGCCGTCAGTACAATTATTTTGTATCTGTGTTTCATTCAATTGAAGATTTATAATTGTTTGGCTTTGATTTGAATTTGTTGGTTCGTTGTTGCTGACTGTAACTGACCATGGCATTTTTTCGCAAATGGAAAACCCACTATAAGCATAAAAGTAAGTATTTTAACAAAATAAATATTTGAGTTAATTAGTTTTTAAAATTGTATCACATTTGAAAATACGAAATATTTCGGTGTATTTTATAAAAACCCGAGATACTCTGAAAGATCCCACCCAAGTAACATTATTTTTGTTCACCAGCTAAAAAAATGGTGGAAGTACTTGTAAATGTATCGCTTTTTGGCAACACACAAGCAAACGACTTTCAAAGCAGCCAATTCAAACAGCACTACATAAACTGGTTCATGCTCTCAACAATAACATGGCAATGACAGGTCGTTGCCATATAGATTACCAAGTGATAGGATAGGACATTACATATTGCATTACTTTAAAATACAAAATAATGTCTTACTGATAATTTGTTATAGAAGTACTTATATGTAATTGCAAAATAATGAGTGACTGGTAATTGGTTACATAAGTATCGATTTGATATTTTTATTTCTAATATTGTATTAATTTGTTGCTAAAGTTATTTTAAAATTCCTTTTTCAAGATTTGTTAAAAAAAATAACGTAAAGATAACCACTTATTTTGTAACACCTTGGTAACCACTTATTCTATAATTGTGAGTAACCACTTATTCCAAAATATAAAAGTAATTACTTATTCTTTCACTATGAGTAACCAATCAGGCAACTCGTTCTCACTTTTTATAATCGAGAGGGTAATAGCCACCCATAAATTTCGGGTCATCGCGAACAAAAGTAATAAAGCAAGTAAATAGCCTGGTAACTAGTGAATCCCTTTGTGCGCTACTTACGCGCATAATTACTTCGTAATGTCTGTTTTTGCATGGGACATCCAGTTTATAATAAATCAGAGTTTGAGCTAACTTGTAACTACTTCAGTGCCGTAGGAAGCTGTTTGGAGTGATTTTTAAATTACTTTTTTGTAATGTCCTTTTTGCTGTGTAATAACACTGCAAAAATGGAATTTTGTTGGACGAAAAATAATGAAATTTTTTGGTCAATTACGGAAAACTTTTCTTCATAAAGTAAGCAAAAAATACTTTAAACTAATGAAAAGCTTCACAATTTTTGTAAACCAATTTTTTTTAATGAAACTTTTTCATTAAGTGTATGGAACTTTTAATAACATGAGTAAAAATAATATTATATAAAAGTTTTGTAAAATTTAATAAAGTTAAGTATGACATCACGTATAGTAAGATAAAATTTTACCCCCGAATAAAAACTTTCATATACAATCATATCTTGTTTATTATAATAGTATAAAAAACATATAGCTTAATATAGATACATGTGATAGGGTATATGATCATATATAATTTTAATTTGGATTTGGTTTTTTAAAAATTTTTGATATGGTCCGAAACATATTAATATTATATCTAAATATATACCGATTAATATTACCATAGATTTGTCGTATATTACTACTTATGGTATTAACTCTCACAGTGTTCTTTTTTCAACCCAGTACTTTTAAATGGCTACATTTTTTTAGTGGAATAAGATAATTAAGCACTTAAAAACCAATAAAATTATCTAACATCTTGAGAACAATCACGAATACAAAATTTGCAAAAATTATTATCCAGAGTTGAACAAATATTATTTGAAAAAATTAATTTTGAAACTTTTTTGATGAAACTTTTTTCTAGAACTATTTAAAAATATAAAAAGCCTTATCATTTATATTGTGGATTGTAAGGTTGATGAAAAAATCATGAAAATTAATTTCTCTGCTAGAAATTAGTTTATAGATTGTATGTAATTTTTGAAAATCTGACCGATCGAACGATGAAAATTTCAAGTACACTAAGTCTAATATTTTCCAAAATGTTTTCCGTTTTCATTCAAAACATAAATAATAGATGGTTTTTATTTAAATACTACTAGACTTAATAAAAATTATATCGTCAGTGTTGCCATTTAATTAAAAAAAATGGTCAAAAACCCCTAAGTTTTTCCAAAAAAATTAAAAACTTAAAAACATAAAATTTTTCATATATTTTAAAACAAAGATTTGTTCACAAAATTGTACAAAATTTAAATTTTTAAAATATCTTTATCCGTCTAGGGTTTATATGCTCGCCAGTAAGAATAATCTCTTATATATAAAATTCTCGTGTCACAATGTTCGTTCCAGTACTCCTCCCGAAACGGCTTGACCGATTCTCATGAAATTTTGTGAGCATATTGAGTAGGTCTGAGAATCGGCCAACATCTAAAAATGGGCGTGATCGGACCAGTGGGCGTGTCAGCTCCCATACAAAGTAAATATTTAATATCATATATCTACAGTAATATAATAGCCATAGTCTTAGAAATTTGTGCACGTTGATTATATTATGAATAGTCATGGGAAAATTGGCGGGATCATACCAGTGGGCGTGGTAGCTCCCATACAAAATGATTATTTAGCTCATATACAAAATTAATATTAATATTAAATATCTAGGGTTCTATATTAGCTATATAAATAAATCATCACATTCAAGACTTTTGCAAGGTTATTTAATAATTTCTTTTTTTTTTGAAAGCCGGTCTCATGTTTTTCAAAACGAGATATCAAACTCTTAAATCGGTTATGTAGTTCCGAAGATATTTACAAAAAACCTATGTTAATCTTCAAGCTATGTTACACGAACACAACAGCCTCATCCGTCTATTCAAATCAGCCCTAGACCAGATGCCGACAGATGAATTTACGGGTTGTGATAAGAGCTGACAAGACACCGGCTGGTGAGCGGCGCTTCAATGCACCGGTGATAGGTTACGTCGCAGTTGTTATGGCAGTTGTTTTCAGCTATTCATTTTATATACTTCAGCAAATAAAGGCGATAGAAGTACAAAGAGGCATTGGGCTCCCATGAAATTACAAATTTTAAAATGATTTACTAATGTGAATTTATTTTTTTAATTATTTATTTGCGTAAAAAAAATTTCTTGATTTCAAGAATTAATTATAATTAAAATTTGAAGGCAAGACAACGTTTGTCGGTCCAGCTAGTATAATATAATATTGTACAATGTGATCCAGTTTTGTACAATTTAATATACGCCCATGTTCCTACTTTAGCACGTTTTGCAATTAGAAAGAATTTGTGAAATCACACGAAATTGAAATTTGGTGTTCTCAAATAATAAAAACTTTCGAAAACACCAATTTTTTCGAAATTATTATCGAAGTGCCAAAAAAACATATGGTTTTATGGAAAATAAAAAACATGGAAAGTAAAATGCTTTTAAGAAATGCTTCTAACATTGTTGTCAATGTTTTTTGTTTTCTAGAATATGTTGTGGGTGGGTCATCAAAGGGGGTGGTGAAGGAGATTGGCAATGCTATCCGGTCGAAACAAGTTGAATTCAAAATTATATATTTTTTTTTAGTATTATATTTTTAACTTATATAAATATATTTACATAAATTGGCTACATGTCGTCGATTGATTATTGGAGAGCCGCACCGACCAAAAACATTTTGGCGAGAAAACGATAAAGAAAGTTTACAACAAAATTATTAAATTTATACAAGATAGGTTTTCTTTTTGTTTACTATATCTATAGCTGCATTTATTATAAACAATATTGTTAATTTTTACGGCCTTTTTGCACTAAGTATCCAGAATTATTAACAATTTTTTAAAAAAAGTTTTTTTATTATATGGCCTATAAGCCGTTTTTATCACAATTTTATTGTTTTTCTTTCAAGTAGGTCAAAAGTCTTTTTTTTTTTCTTTTAACCATTATAAAACTAGGTTGTCATAGTGCAAACCAATGATTAACCTTTTTTATTTTTTGTTTTAAATGCGTTGCTTATTTCAAATGTGTCAAACCAAGATTGACGAATAATGTTTATATTTTTCTATAGAAAGTTTGACTCATTGGCCAAAAAGTGGTCAATGCACCATACCAATGTTAAGAAATTTGTAAAAATAGGGATACGCAGCACATATGGGGCTGGATATCTCCTAATTGATACGAGGTATATAAAAACGGAATAAAGATTTAGAAAGAGAACACATTAATCATATATAATCAATTCCTAACGAAATTTTGCCAGAAATGGTCTATAGGTCTCACCAATATTCATACGACGATGTGTTGTATCCATATGTTGCAGTAATGTGCCCATAAATGACATTTCTTTTCATGCATTTTCCAATATAACTTTTGGATCATCCGAGGTACAACGTAAACAATTAGGAGCAAAAACCATGGCCAAATTGGAGGAATCCATTTTTGTAGCACTAGCAACCTCAGAGTGAGAGAATTGTTTGTAGGAAATGCACTAAATAGGTTAAGACCAATTTATTGAAGTCTGGCAATCTATCAACAATTGCTTTGGCTTTATCGGGATCCTCGATATTTACGCATTCATCATAAAATTCATCGGGTATAAGCGGATCATATAATTCACGATACCATAATTTTAAAAGACTAGCAGGAGCAGGCGCATCAGCCATAGTATTTTATAATCAGGAACTTCCCACCGATCTAAGCGATTTTTCAAAGGATTCGCCTCATCAACATCAGCTGAAACACGGAATATACCTTCCGTTTGTTGGCCATTAAGTAGAAGGACATGTTCTTTCCATGTGTAGAGAAAAATGTGGTTGTTAGGGAACATATGTTTTGTGGATTGTATTAAACAGGGCTGTTAAAACATTCTTTTAGGATTGCCAGTGCCGCAGGGTTGTGTTTAGAGGATCGTGTAGAAAGGGAACATTAATATTAAGAGAAATAAATGTCGAAATTTGATTAGAACTTTCTCTTTTGAAAATTGGCGGGAATATTAAAACTTGCAATTTTTTTCAAGGCCAATGCAAAAAAGTGCGTCGACCCTATATGTGTTGGTGTAATATATGTACTGACGTTTTTTTTTTATACGTGTTTTTGTTAGTAGAAATTTTAAGGAGAGTAGAGTTTTGTAAAAAAAAAGTGGAGGTTTTGTGTTCTAGTATACTGATTTCTGTTTTTAAAAGTAAAGTGGCCAACGAAGAGGATAGTTGAATTGTTTCGAAAGCGGTCATTTTGAGTTGTGTTAAATTTTATAGAAAAATTAAAAATTTGAAAAATATAAGTTTTTTAAATAAAATAAAAAAAACGAAGTGGTGATAAAGTCCGAGGATTTTATAACGCATCCAAATCCAGAGGAGGCAGAAGCTGGGATAATATAAAATCCATTTGAGGAATACTCGTTTTTTTATTTTTATGTCAAACCGTAAGTTTTTTTTTTACTGTTAAAATAAAATGGCGGGGAACCATTTCTAAAGTCCATTTTGTAAAATTTATTCTAATTAGTGTGGTCAGAGTTAAAGTGAAGGACGAGCTTAATACATTGGTGGAGAGTCCTCGATCCTTAGAAGCTATTTGGCCACAGGAGATTTTTTTGACATAAAAGGTAAAGACTTTGATATATTTATGTTACATGTTATTGCCTACCAATTGTGCGGGGAGAAATTAAATCTAGTGGCAACACCCATTCCAAGTTGGATTTTATGCTGAAGGGAGACACTTCTAGTGTACTCCTGTATAGTTGGTCATTTTTTTGTGTGTTTTTTTGTACTGGTGTGTTTTATGTGTTTGTTGTTAGTGAAAAAAGGGAAATTGTTATTTGATGTATAACAGCTATATGCTGATCCCCATATAAGAGGAATTCTATTAGGGTTACGAACCCAATTGTTATAAAAATTTGAAGTATAGGAAATTTATAGAAACTGATATAATTGCAGAGGTTTATAGTAAGATCCATACCTTTTAAAGAATTAATTGATTGACAACGAGAGAAAATTAAAATTAGTGGCAAATTAGGTTTTATTAAATTATTCATATTTTAGCATATATTTTTTTTGAATTCTAATAAAGTATTAAATTTTGTTCTAGGTTAGGTTAGTGAATTGTTAATTTTGTAAAAGGGATCAAACTAAAAAGTTTAAAATATTTTTTTTTATTGCGGAAATAAGGCAACATTAAATTCGAATTAGCCTATAAAATATATACTACCTTCAGAGAGCTCTTTTAAGGAAAAAGTGAGGGAATTAAAAGCGTCTTGAAACAAGGGTATATTGAAAATTATAAAGGTCATTATTGATTTGAAGACCGAAGTAGTTCGATCCTTTCCTAGTTTTTTTTGTCATTTTGTTTTTAATTTTGTAAGTTTTTTTTTAGAAATTCTTAGTAAACGTTTTTGTTATTATTATTTAAGCTGATTTCTTTTAGCAAGTTTTATTTGCTTTAAGAAGCGTACTTTTTATGTAGATCGCGCGGAGTTAATTCTAATTTTACCCTAGTAAAATTAGCAATTGCTTGTGTAAAGACAGATCTATTGGAGGATTTGTTGATTCAAAGCAATTGCTAGTGAGGGTGTATTGAGTCTATTAAATTTTACCAAATTTAAACAGTTTTAGTTCATCTGCATAAAAACTATAAAAGAATTGAAAATTTTACTTAAGAGTTTATATAGAATAAACGTTCAGTTTATTGGTTTTAAGAAACCATTCGAAAAAGATACAAGTGTATCGTTAATGTTGAATATTAATAGCCCAAGGGGTATGATTTCATAAATAATAATAATAATAAGTAATATATATAATATTTTTTTTGTGATGTGGGTGATATAATTTTTAAATTGAGAAATATTTTGAGGTATTTAAAATAATTTTAGTTTTTTTTGAAACCAATTTTTAACGTTGAGAGAAAAAGCCACTATAGTATTAAGTATTTTTATGTTTAGTTTTAATTTTTATTTTTTATTTTATCTAATAAATATGTATTGATTTAAATTTGAAAATCTGTGTTGCTAAATTTGTTTAAGGGAATTTCAGGTACAGTGGTCAATAATGGGGCGAAGTTTAAAATGGTAAGTTGGTGGTGAAAATTTTTAAGGGGTCATTGAAATGGAATGTAATGGCATAGGTTATGGGTGGGCGACGTACATGGGAGTGACATCTGTCCCATGGAAATACTCGTGATTGTGGCGGTCGTTGGGTTGTTTGATTTCGTTTTTTTTTTTGTTTGAAATTTGAGAGGTTTTTAGTTTTCAGTTTTTTTTGTACATTGACATTTTGTTAATGTTTTATTGTCGACCCTCGGTTTATGTTGCGGTTAAAGATCCACGCCGGTGCAGAGCTAGCTAGGTGGCAACATGGACTAGCTGATGAAAGGGGATTCGTAACAATAAAATGGCGCCCAATGGAAACAGGAAGATCCAAATTGAAATAGCCAAATTTGTTTAACAGGACGTCTAAATGATATCTGGTATGGGGAGTCTTAGATAGTTTTGATTCTAATTGCGAACTGTACAATGTTAAACAAATACGATCTTATTGAAAGTCTTAATCTCAGAATGTATTAATTGCTTTCGTAGGATTGAATTCAGAATTATTCCGAAACACTTTTAAATATTTTTTTATTTCAATTTTAAATTTTTTTCAATTTTAATTTTATACGGTTAAATTGATAGTGTCCTAATTGGCTTGGATATTAGTTTGCATTATCGGTTATACCTGGAATAAAATTTTTTGTAGATTATGTCCTAACTAAATGGAATTGTTGTTAGCTTGCATAATCCAAATTTAAGTCTGAATCCTATGGGAATTAAATTTGCATAGTTTGTTCAGAAAATTACTAGTATAAGGCACCACAAGAGCGTAGTTAAAAGGAGTATACGTTAGCAAAATATTCACCAACAACTATACCGAAAAATTGACCCAGGAGAATGTGGAAAAGGAAAACCCATTGTACCTGAAACCCTTATTTTATGTATGTCAATTGTTTGTTTAGAAAAATTTGTGTAATTTTTGTGTTTTATGTAATTTGTAGCATGTTTTTTTTTATTTTGTAATTTTATCAAAATTTTTACTATATTTTAAACTGAGTGAAAATTGATTTTTTTTGTATTGAAAATTTATACTTTAAATACCGGCAGTTTTTTTTTTTTTGTTTGTTTAAACCAGTCGAAATAATTTGAAATTATTAGATTTTTTTTTATTTAAAATTTTTATTAATCCTTCTGGGTAAACAATTTCTTATTTTTTTTTGGGATAAAAAGCTTTTAATTAAAACTTACATTTTAATTTTTTTTAGATTGTAAAGACTTAGGAAAATTAGCTTTCGAAAAAAGTTCTTTTTTTTTATAAGATCATTTCCGTTTTGTTTTTAATTTGTTTTGTAGTATTCAGGTGAAATCCTGTAAACTGATTTTTAGTGGTTTAAGCACTTGTGCGTAAAATTTTAAATCATTTTAAAATGGGCATCAATAGAACACCGAATAAGAATAATAATCCTGCGGGAGACGGAAGTTTTATTGATATGTCAGAAACTATTATAACACCAAATAATACTCACGTGAATCAGGCTTCAGGAACTACCAGTAATGTCACGGGTTTGCCAACTGGAACAGTTCCAAGATCTACTGGACCACTACCACCTCCACCAATGCCTCAAAACTTTGATTTTCCCCCACCTCCTATTCAGCAACGTAGACCAGGTTTAGGGAAAAGTACTGCGGAATATGTTGGCATTATTAAGGATATAATCGTAGAATCGAATAGGGAATATAGAGATGATCTGGAAAGACAAATAGAAATTAGAATTCAAGACAGTCTTAGTAATGGTTTTGCTAAAATGCTGAAAGAAATTAGAAAATTAAATATTCCCGAAAAATCATTTGATGAAATTGAGTCCACAAGCAGTGAAGAGGGAGCAAAGGAGCCAAGGGACATTACAAATGCCCCAAGGAAAAATAAAAATAAGGATAAGGATAATTTCCCACAGAACCCTCAGCGAAGACTAGATTTTCAGAACAGCAACTCAAATCTTAGCTTTAACGATTTTAGAAATATTTCATCAGAAAATAGAGTCACCCAAGAGGTAGAAATTCCCCGAAACGAAAGTTTGTACCATGAACGTCGGTATCCAAATAGAGTTCCAATTAGGGTAGACAAATGGGACATTAGTTTCGATGGTAACCCAACACACATTTATATTGAAGATTTTATATTTCGGATCGAGTATTTGCAAAAAACAACATTCATGTTCATGGGAAGATTTACAGTGTGAATTCCATAAACTGTTAAAAGGAGATGCGAAAGACTGGTATTGGATGATGGTACAGCACAAACAAATCCAAACCTGGGAGGATTTAAAAAAGGCTTTGAGAGTTCAATACGGTTCAAATCGAAGTGAGTACGAAGTCATGAGAGATCTTCAAGAAAGGCGTCAGAAACCGGGAGAATCAATTGATTCGTATTTTCAGGTGATGAAAAAGCTACAATCCCGTTTGCGAACACCTTTGCCAGAATACGAAGTCATCCGAATCATCAAAAGAAATTTGCGCAAAGATATTTCTCAAATTTTGTATCCAATGACTCTTTTTACGGTTGAAACAGCTTCGAGATGAATGCAAGGAGGTCGAAAAAATTTATCTACGAAAAGAATATGCATCAGCAACTGCACCAGTCACGTTATAACAATCCCAGAAGACAAATCGAAGAAGTTTTTGAAAGTCTACCTGAAGAAGAAGAAAAAGATTGCGAATTAGTTGAAGAAATAAATACCCAACAAAGAATACAAAGCCGAACATACCTCTAAATAAAACAAATAGTATTATCTGCTGGAACTGCCGATCACCTGGTCATCTTTTCATGGACTGTACTTCAATACAAAGAAACATTTTTTGCTATAAGTGCGGAAAATTAGGCGAAATGACACCCACTTGCCCCAAATGTTCGGGAAACCACTCGCGGAGTGTGGCGAAACCGGCGGAGTCACGCTCCACGCAAACCACAGCCGAAGTACAAACACTATAGGTATACAAACAGATGATTTAGAGCAGAGTGATGAAAGCGGGGTTACCAAAACCGGAAATGAAAATTTAGGAAAATTTAAATTATTAAAAAGAGCAATTGAAAGTAGAAAGAAATTAGAAACGACTCAGGAACTTAAAAAAATATTGATAAAATGAAAAGATCTTATGAAAAGCGATTAGAAAATTATAATCAGGTCAAAAACAGAATTTTTAATACTGGTACTGATAAAGATAGACTAGATAAAATTTTGCAGGCTAGGAATAAATTTAAGAAGAAAAAACAAATTTTAAGAGAAATAAACGAGTCGGTCCGTAGATGTAGCGAAATTTCACAGAAAATTATTAATGATCCTAGAGCATATGCCCAGGTAAAGTTAGGAGATGTTTCTGTTAGGGGTTTGCTAGATACGGGGGCCTCAGTAAGTTTATTAGGGAGAGATTGTGAAACACTGTTAGAGCAATTAGATGTAGATATACTTCCGGTATTTTCAGGAGTGAAGACAGCTGGGGGTAAAAGTCATAACGTTTTAGGGAAAATTAAAGTTGATGTCAAATATGACGGTTTAGTTAGAAAAATTGATTTTTATATTTGTCCTGATTTAACACAAAATGCTTATTTTGGCGTAGATTTTTGGAAAAAGTTCGAACTGGCCCCAAAAGTTTTCCCTGTAGAAGAAATTAGTCCAGAAAAACTGGCAGAAGATTTTCCACTGAAGCTAAATGAAGTTGAGCAACATACCCTAACCTTAGATCAACAAAACCAATTAGAAAAAGTTAAAAATTTATTTAGAACCTATGAAGAACATGGTTTAGGGAAAACGGAACTAGAAACTCATAAAATCGAATTAGTTGAAGGAGCCACTCCCATAAAAGACAAGGCATTACCCCGTGTCACCAGCTGTTCAAGAGCTTATATATGCTGAAGTTGACGAAATGATGAAACTTGGCGTAATTGAGGAAAGCCAGAGCCCTTGGAGCAGCAGGTGTACATTGGTGCGAAAACCTGGGAAAAATCGCCTATGTTTAGATGCGCGAAAACTTAACGAAAGGACAATTAAGGATGCGTATCCAATACAAAATATCGAAGGGATTTTGAGCCGTTTAGATGAAACACATTATATAAGCAGTGTAGACCTTAAATTTGCATTCTGGCAAATCAGATTAGAGGAAAAATCCCGGGCCTACACAGCCTTTACGATTCCAGGCAGACCTTTATATCAATACGTTGTAATGCCATTCGGTCTATGCAATGCTGCACAAAGGCTGTGTAGGCTGATGGATAAAGTGATTCCAGAAGAATTGAAAAGTAATGTGTTTGTATATTTAGATGATTTGCTTGTAATTTCAGCAGATTTCGACAGCCATATGAAATTATTAGCAAAAGTAGCAGATTGTTTGAATAAGGCAAGCTTAACGATAGGACTTAAAAAGTCTAGTTTTTGTTTTAAGGAATTGCGCTATTTAGGATTCATTATTGGCGGCGGCAGTATGAAAACTGATCCGGAAAAGGTTGAAGCAATCAAAAAGATACCGTTACCCAAATCGGTAAGAGAAGTCCGAAGTTTTCTCGGAACAGCTGGATGGTATCGGCGCTTCATCCGAAATTTTTCAACCTATGACAGCCCCATTGACCGATCTTATTAAAAAAGGGGTAAAATTTAAGGTGACTGAAGAGGCAATAGACAGTTTTAACAAACTTAAACAGGCCTTGACATCGGCCCCAGTACTTGCTCATCCCGATTTTAAGAAAAGATTTTTTGTTCAATGTGACGCCTCAGATTATGGAGTTGGCGCCGTACTTTTTCAAAAAGATGCAGATGAAAATGAAAAACCAATTGCATTTTTTTCACAAAAACTTAACGCGGCCCAGCGAAATTACAGTGTCACTGAGAAGGAGTGTCTAGCAGCTGTTTTAGCTATTAAAAGATTTAGACCATATATTGAGCTGATGCCCTTCACAGTAATTACTGACCATGCCAGCCTGAAATGGCTTATGTCGTTACGAGACCTAAATGGCCGTCTTGCCAGATGGGCGTTGCAACTTCAGACTTTTGATTTCAATATAGAACATCGCAAAGGTTCGGAAAATGTCGTTGCAGATACTCTTTCTAGATCTGTTGAAGAAATTGATGTGTCACCAGAAGATATTTTGGGTTTTGACTCCACAGAATTTTCCTCAGAAGAATATTTACAACTGATTGAAACCGTTAATAAAAATAAAGAAAAATTGCCCGATATAAAAGTTGTTAATGGTTTGATTTTCAAGAGAAATAATTTAGCGTCTGAAATGCAAAATTATGAAGAATTTCATTGGAAATTATGGGTACCCAGTTCTTTAACAAATACGTTAATAAAAGAGGCCCACGAACCTGAAAATGTTGCTCATGGGCGGAATCAATAAAACTCTGCATAGAATTCGAATGAAATATTATTGGCCAAATATGATTATTCAGGTGAAAAACTTTGTGAATAATTGCACAGTGTGCAAGGAAACAAAACCGACAAATATAAATCTAATGCCAGAAATAGGGAATGAGGTAAAAACTTATAGGCCGTTTCAGAAATTGTATATTGATTTTTTGGGTAAATATCCCAGATCAAAAAAGGGAAATGCGTTCATTTTCATCGTAGTAGACCATTTCACAAAATTCGTCTTCTTAAAAGCCATGAAAGATGCTGTTGCAACTCAGGTTGTTAAATTTTTGACGGAACAGGTCTTTCATGAATTTGGCGTTCCAGAAACTATACACTCGGATAACGGGAAACAGTTTATTTCCAAAGAATTTTGTAAAATGATAGCTGATTATAAAATTACTCATATGAGAACTGCTGTTCATGCTCCACAGTCGAACGCATCAGAGAGAGTGAATCAGAGCGTTCTCGCTGCGATCCGAGCGTATATGAAGGATGATCACAGGGATTGGGATATAAACTTGCCCTCAATTGAATCAGCTTTGCGTACAGCCATTCACACTGCTACAGGAGTTAGTCCCTTTTTCGCGTTATATGGCCAGAATATGTTCACATGCGGTTCTGACTATAAACTAGCTAGGCAATTAAAAGCGTTAGATGATAATGAAATTTATTTGGAAAGATCTGATAGCATTAGGGTAATGCGTGAAAAATTAAGAGAGAATAGGCATGGTGCCTACGAAAAAAGTTCACTAAGATATAATAAGGGAGCTAGATTGGTTCGCTTTGTCCCTGGCCAGGAGGTTTTTAAAAGAAATTTTATTCTAAGCGACTTTAAAAATAACATAAATGCTAAATTTTGTAAAAAGTTTACAAAATGTAGAATTTTTAAAGTAGTCGGAAATAATATGTACGAACTGGAAACACTGGCTGGTAAACCATTAGGCGTATACCATGCCAAAGATATTAAGCAGTAAAAAGAGGGATAGGTGCAATATGGGTTAAGTTTTTTTTTGGGACATGCAATGGATAACTTAGAATTTAATAACTTACGTTAAAATTATTTAGATTTTTGTGCAATAGTAGGTTAAGATTTGTGTGTCCGTCCAATTTTTAAATTTTTATTCTATATTTATACACCCATGCATTTATGCTCGCTTTGACTGTCCAATCTTGTAAGTTCATATATACTGCCGTACCTAAATATTTATAGAATTATTACTGAAAATTTAGAGAATTAAATTTTCATAGATAAATCCATATACTTACCTGACCTAGTGATCCTTAGTGCAATATTAGAGTAGTTAAAGTTTTTGTCCCATTTCCGGTTACTATAATTTAAAAATTTGATTTTTTTTTTGTACATCTTAATTTATTAAGGAACATGTTTCCAACATTTTAACCAATTATGGGATATTTGTGTATAAAGTCCGTTTTTATTTAATATTTTAATTCAATTCGATGCCTGAAATTGAAAGAAAAAGTTCCACAAAGTAAACGTTATTTAATAAATTGTTTTTTTTATATATACGTCCCTAAAACTTTAATGAAACTCCGTTCATAGTTGGTGAAGAATTCACTAGTTTTTTTTTTTCGTTTTTAGAAAAAAAAAAAAAAGGGAAAAAAAAAGGGGGAGACGACAAATGGACACCTGCTCACTGTGCGGCGAGAGGGTGGAGGATGACCAACCATCCTTAGTACTGATCACCTGCTGCCACGAATTCCACTTTATGTGTTTGGCCGGGTGGTACTTGAGCGTACCAGTGTGCATGACGTGCGGAAGTGAGTGGGAGTTTCTTATGGAGGGCGTTGGGTCCCACTTCCGAGGATAGTTGAGCGTTAAAACATTATTTCTTTTATATGCTGTCATGATGATCTGTAATAAAGAAAATGGTACACAAAGTAAAATTTATTATAATTAATTTGAAATTATTAACTTCCCTAATATTGCATGAAAAATAGGATTCGAACCCGTTGCTCATTGAATTTAAAAAAATTTTTCACCTCGTAATTTAATTCATAATTTAATTGCCCGGCTAACTTTTATAGTTTTAGATGTGGGTGTAGCCTACGTTGGGCGCTGTAGAGTAGCATTTTAAAATAATTTGTCTGACCAATTTTTTTTGAAAAATAAATTTTTTTGTTCGTGGTACACCCATCACACTGCTTTTTCGTCGTCCACCTTGAAACAGCAGAGTTTTGTTGTGGGTGGGTCATGCAAAGGGGGTGGTGAAGGAGATTGGCAATGCTATCCGGTCGAAACAAGTTGAATTCAAAATTATATATTTTTTTTTTTAGTATTATATTTTTAACTTATATAAATATATTTACAATAAATTGGCTACATGTCGTCGATTGATTATTGGAGAGCCGCACCGACCAAAAACATTTTTGCGAGAAAAACGATAAAGAAAGTTTACAACAAAATTATTAAATTTATACAAGATAGGTTTCTTTTTTGTTTACTATATCTATAGCTGCATTAATTATAAACAATATTGTTAATTTTTACGCCTTTTTGCACTAAGTATCCAGAATTATTAACAATTTTTTAAAAAAAGTTTTTTTTATTATATGGCCTATAAGCCGTTTTTATCACAATTTATTGTTTTTCTTTCAAGTAGGTCAAAAGTCTTTTTTTTTTCTTTTAACCATTATAAAACTAGGTTGTCATAGTGCAAACCAATGATTAACCTTTTTTATTTTTTGTTTTAAATGCGTTGCTTATTTCAAATGTGTCAAACCAAGATTGACGAATAATGTTTATATTTTTCTATAGAAAGTTTGACTCATTGGCCAAAAAGTGGTCAATGCACCATACCAATGTTAAGAAATTTGTAAAAATAGGGATACGCAGCACATATGGGGCTGGATATCTCCTAATTGATACGAGGTATATAAAAACGGAATAAAGATTTAGAAAGAGAACACATTAATCATATATAATCAATTCCTAACGAAATTTTGCCAGAAATGGTCTATAGGTCTCACCAATATTCATACGACGATGTGTTGTATCCATATGTTGCAGTAATGTGCCCATAAATGACATTTCTTTTCATGCATTTTCCAATATAACTTTTGGATCATCCGAGGTACAACGTAAACAATTAGGAGCAAAAACCATGGCCAAATTGGAGGAATCCATTTTTGTAGCACTAGCAACCTCAGAGTGAGAGAATTGTTGTAGGAAATGCACTAAATAGGTTAAGACCAATTATTGAAGTCTGGCAATCTATCAACTATTGCTTTGGCTTTATCGGGATCCTCGATATTTACGCATTCATCATAAAATTCATCGGGTATAAGCGGATCATATAATTCACGATACCATAATTTTAAAAGACTAGCAGGAGCAGGCGCATCAGCCATAGTATTTTATAATCAGGAACTTCCCACCGATCTAAGCGATTTTTTCAAAGGATTCACCTCATCAACATCAGCTGAAACACGGAATATACCTTCCGTTTGTTGGCCATTAAGTAGAAGGACATGTTCTGTCCATGTGTAGAGAAAAATGTGGTTGTTAGGGAACATATGTTTTGTGGATTGTATTAAACAGGGCTGTTAAACAATTCTTTTAGGATTGCCAGTGCCGCAGGGTTGTGTTTAGAGGATCGTGTAGAAAGGGAACATTAATATTAAGAGAAATAAATGTCGAAATTTGATTAGAACTTTCTCTTTTGAAAATTGGCGGGAATATTAAAACTTGCAATTTTTTTCAAGGCCAATGCAAAAAAGTGCGTCGACCCTATATGTGTTGGTGTAATATATGTACTGACGTTTTTTTTTATACGTGTTTTTGTTAGTAGAAATTTTAAGGAGAGTAGAGTTTTGTAAAAAAAAAGTGGAGTTTTTGTGTTCTAGTATACTGATTTCTGTTTTTAAAAGTAAAGTGGCCAACGAAGAGGATAGTTGAATTGTTTCGAAAGCGGTAATTTTGAGTTGTGTTAAATTTTATAGAAAAATTAAAAATTTGAAAAATATAAGTTTTTAAATAAAATAAAAAAACGAAGTGGTGATAAAGTCCGAGGATTTTTATAACGCATCCAAATCCAGAGGAGGCAGAAGCTGGGATAATATAAAATCCATTTGAGGAATAACTCGTTTTTTTTTATTTTATGTCAAACCGTAAGTTTTTTTTTTACTGTAAAAATAAAATGGCGGGGAACCATTTCTAAAGTCCATTTTGTAAAATTTATTCTAATTAGTGTGGTCAGAGTTAAAGTGAAGGACGAGCTTAATACATTGGTGGAGAGTCCTCGATCCTTAGAAGCTATTTGGCCACAGGAGATTTTTTTGACATAAAAGGTAAAGACTTTGATATATTTATGTTACATGTTATTGCCTACCAATTGTGCGGGGAGAAATTAAATCTAGTGGCAACACCCATTCCAAGTTGGATTTTATGCTGAAGGGAGACACTTCTAGTGTACTCCTGTATAGTTGGTCATTTTTTTGTGTGTTTTTTGTACTGGTGTGTTTTATGTGTTTGTGTTAGTGAAAAAGGGAAATTGTTATTTGCTGTATAACAGCTATATGCTGATCCCCATATAAGAGGAATTCTATTAGGGTTACGAACCCAATTGTTATAAAATTTGAAGTATAGGAAATTTTATAGAAACTGATATAATTGCAGAGTTTATAGTAAAATCCATACCTTTTAAAGAATTAATTGATTGACAAACGAGAGAAAATTAAAATTAGTGGCAAAATTAGGTTTTATTAAATTATTCATATTTTAGCATATATTTTTTTTTGAAATTTCTAATAAAGTATTAAATTTTGTTCTAGGTTAGGTTAGTGAATTTGTTAATTTTGTAAAAGGGATCAAACTAAAAAGTTTAAAATATTTTTTTTTATTGCGGAAATAAGGCAAAATTGAATTCGAATTAGCCTATAAAATATATACTACCTTCAGAGAGCTCTTTTAAGGAAAAAGTGAGGGAATTAAAGCGTCTTAAAACAAGGGTATATTGAAAATTATAAAGGTCATTTTTGATTTGAAGACCGAAGTAGTTCGATCCTTTCCTAGTTTTTTTTTGTCATTTTGTTTTTAATTTTGTAAGTTTTTTTTTTAGAAATTCTTAGTAAACGTTTTTGTTATTATTATTTAAGCTGATTTCTTTTAGCAATTTTTATTTGCTTTAAGAAGCGTACTTTTTATGTAGATCGCGCGGAGTTAATTCTAATTTTACCCTAGTAAAATAGCAATTGCTTGTGTAAAGACAGATCTATTGGAGGATTTGTTGATTCAAAGCAATTGCTAATGAGGGTGTATTGAGTCTATTAAATTTTACCAAATTTAAACAGTTTTAGTTCATCTGCATAAAAACTATAAAAGAATTGAAAATTTTACTTAAGAGTTTTATATAGAATAAACGTTCAGTTTATTGGTTTTAAGAACCATTCGAAAAAGATACAAGTGTATCGTTAATTTTGAATATTAATAGCCCAAGGGGTATGATTTCATAAATAATAATAATAATAAGTAATATATATAATTTTTTGTTTGATATCGTGATATAATTTTTAAATTGAGAAATATTTTGAGGTATTTAAAAATAATTTTAGTGTTTTTTGAGAATCATTTAAATTGAGTTTTTTTTATGTTTTTTTTTTAATTTTTGTTTTTACTTACGTTTTTTTTTTTTGAAACCATTTTTTAATTTTGAGAGAAAAAGCCACTATAGTATTAAGTATTTCATGTTTAGTTTTAATTTTTATTTAATAAATATGTATTGATTTAAATTTGAAAATATGTGTTACTAAATTTGTTTAAGGGAATTTCAGGTACAGTGGTCAATAATGGCGAAGTTTAAAATGGTAAGTTGGTGGTGAAAATTTTTAAGGGGTCATTGAAAGGGAATGTAATGGCATAGGTTATGGGTGGGCGACGTACATGGGAGTGACATCTGTCCCATGGAAATACTCGTGATTGTGGCGGTCGTTGGATTGGTTTGATTTCGTTTTTTTTTTGTTTGAAATTTGAGAGGTTTTTAGTTTTCAGTTTTTTTTGTACATTGACATTTTGTTAATGTTTTATTGTCGACCCTCAGTTTATGTTGCGGGTTAAAGATCCACGCCGGTGCCAGAGCTAGCTAGGTGGCAACATGGACTAGCTGATGAAAGGGGATTCGTAACACC
>JAEKOY010002366.1:0-13599 GCA_021234595.1 Delia radicum | reverse complement strand
TGAAATTTGAATATGCAGTCTACTAACATTTCATCTCATTTGATAAGTACCCATATATCAGCACATACAAATTGATGCGAAAAATGGGGCATCTATGCAGATATCCACTTTCTAATTCCGAAACCTGTTTTGCGATGTGTGGTTATATCTGATATATTCATTATCAGCATTGATCTACCTGTCAATTTTGAATACAAAAATTAATATATATGTACCTTCTATATCGTTTTTCACTAAATGACTTTTTAACGTATCGTAAACTGACGATTTGTTTATTTTTAATACTGTTTGTTCGTATATAATAGCCACTTCAAGTGAACACGTCGTATAAGGTTAGTACTTGGTACCTTATCACGGGATTTTTGGAAATTGCCACAGGGTGGGCCAAGAAGTGTAAAATCTTCCTCTTGGCGGCTAGGCCAACCGTTGAAGCTAGGAACTTGAAATTTGGTTTGTGAGTTCCCAATCAGGAGTAGAAATCTGTATAGAGTGGATTTTTGCACAGTAAGGGGAAAAGTCTACCCGTTGGCGACCTGGCCAAACCACTGAACCGAGGAACTTGAAATTTGGTATGTGGGTAGAAGATATCTGTGTTGACAGGATTTTTGAAAATTCCCACGGAGAGGGAAAAAAGGGCAAATCTCCCCCTTGGCGGCCTGGCCAAACCGATAAAGCCAATAAGTTTAAATTTAGTATGTACTTCCTAAGCAGTAGATATCTGTATAGAGCAGATTTTTGGAAATTCCTACGATGAGAGTCAGTAAGTGGTAAAGTCTCCTCCTTAGCGGCCTGGCCAAACCACTTCAGAGAGAGGGTACTTAAAATTTTGTATGTGGGTACACTATCACGAATTTTTGTAAATGATTGTAGAGAGAAAATCGGGGGTTAAAATATGTAAATCTATCCCCTTCTTAACCGCTTAAGGGAGTATCTTTAAATACGGTATGTGGGTTACCGATCTCGCTGAGACATAATCCAAGAAGTGGATTTTTTAAAATTCCTACGGGAAGGGCCAAAAAGCCTGCCCCTTGACGGCCCAGAAAAATCGCCGGTTCTTTAACTTTGGTATGTGGATCTTTAATGGCTACAAAGTTTAACATTTAAATTATATGTTTCTTGGAATATGACCTAAATTACTGTCAAGGTTCTTTTAGAATTTTTCACGATAAATGTAATAAAATTTTGGTACAAAGGTGACAAAATAAAGTCAATTTCTGCTAGGATTGGTGAAAAGTATCGCCAATGACGGCACTCCCACACCATTTTAATAAGAAACCTAAATTTAAAATATTTTGTCACTGTTATATGAACTATATCACTGATAAGTTTATATTTTCGAACTTTTAAAAAGAACGGCGGAAAATGATGCGGACTTGTGCTCTGCTCCTAAAAGCCGTTTAAATAGTAATATTAAAACGTTGAATGTAGGAAGTTATAATTTGGTGCTGTCTTTCGTTAAAACAGGTACACTCAGAGAACCGAATTGAAAAGAGTACATTAATGGTGCCAACTTATAAATTTGGTTATTACAATGATAGTTATATTAGATTTTTAAATATTTTGGGTATTGCAACAAAAATTCAGTTGAATTAACCGAACTTTGTTGTAAAACTAATGTTAGTTATGCCAACCATCTCAAATTTGTTATAACCGAATTGTGTCGAAGTAAACCGAATTTCTGTTGGCAAATAGCTAAATTTGTCTGTGTGTAGGAGCAAGCGTCCGACACAAACTATCTAAGCAAAATACGTGAATTTAAAATGTATAGTTTTTTGGAGTAATGGTTAATTTATTGAATATATCTTTTGGGTTTTTTTACAAAATCTAGGTATAAATTGGGTTTAAAAGAAATAAATTCCACCCTTAATCACCTATGGAATTTCCATTAATGTATAAATCTGAAAATTTTAATCACAAAAACATATATTTGAAAAGAATAAACTAATTTGTTGAAACAAACTCCTTAAAATATAATTCGTTGTCTTTCCCTATATATTCCAATATACAAAACTACCGGTAACGAAGTATCGGGTTTTTAAGCTCGTTATCTTATAAATGCAGAGCTGTTTTCTATTTGTCTTATGGGGAGATATATTATAAAAATGTTCACTAATAGATGGTGCTTAGTTTTTTATGCAACTCTGAGTCCACTATATAGATAGATATATAGAGTTTCTTTATTTTTTCTTCCAAAATGTCACAATAATTCTTACACTAGGTATAAATAAATTATTTAAAAAATTAAGAAATTTTAATAAAGAAAGAAAGCTTGGTTTATAAAAAACCGTCAGCCGGAAAAATTGAGTTTGATTAATTTTTTGTTTTATAAGTTAGAAATTGAATTCAGTTACTAACATTTTTCTATAGTTTAAAGCTATTTTAAGATAATTAAAAAGGTTAGACCAATTAGCATCTTCAACACAATTTTAAAATATTTATTATTTGTCCTTCAGACAATCTTTATGCTGCGAAAAAAGCGAAGGCGAATGTCATTTAGAACTAGACATATACCCAAGAAGTGGTTGTATTGTTTCTATGTCTCTTAGATTACACATAGAACAAAGTCGGCTATCCCCTAATTGGTAGGACGTTGTCATTTAGCACAACAAATCACCTATAGCTTTTAAAATTAAAGAAATTTGACTTTGTGTATTCAACATATTACAATACGTAGCAGCACTGTCCTTTATATAGGCAATATGGGTATGAACATTTTTGTTTTCATAAGTACTTTAAACCCTGGGTACAAATAAATCTAGTTTCATAAATTAAAGAGAAATTTTCATATAAAAACAAAAGAATTTTTAACGCCACTTTTAACCCTTAACGTTAGATAGCGCAGCTAAATAAAAATACGTTTCCCTTTTTATTTTTTGCTCCTTTGCAACATATTCAAAGTCTACACCCAAAAAAATAAGTTAGTAGAAAGTTAGTAAAACGTCTTGTAAATCAGGTATACTATTTTTTAGCAACATTTTTTGCTAAAATCGTGTTTTCAGCTAAAATTTTTGTTATACTTATTCAGCACTTAACTGTTTTTATACTAATGCTTTACTAATAAACTAATGTTTTACTAATTAATTTTGCTAAAAAAAAATTGTGCTGATAAGCACATTAATAGTGTGGACGACAACCAGATTGAAAGATATACGCAGAATGAAGTAGATGTCGCGGCATGTCAAGATGTGGTAGGAAGAAGAGGAAAATGATACTAAAAGTACAACTCTAATAGACATATAAAAAAATCAACCATGGAGACTTTTGTATCTGTTTTTCATACATAAAACAAAATTGAGGATTAAATATCTAAATTTTGCGTTGTCACCGGCTTGTGAAATAATTGTCTATTAATTAAATAAAAGACAAAATAAAATATTTATTATTTAAACTAAATGTTATATGTATGGTCAAATTGCAAACAAACATATACAGAAATGTAGAACAGAGTAAAGTGAAAGACAAAGACACACATCTTAGGTAGATTTTTTTATGGTTCCTTTTTCTTATTGCAAAAAGGGTTGTTTTTTTTCGTTTCGTTTGTTTTTTGTTTATTTTTTCATTTCGTTTCTATAATTATCTTCGGCAGTTGCGATAGCATCATTTAAACGATAGCATCATTTAGACAACCATTGATATAAGTAATTGAAAGACAATTTTTGTTATGTTATATATATTTATTTCTATATATTTTCAGATATTAAATAAAGTCATCTCGTCAATGTGGGAAAATGAAAAATTTTATGTTTCGTAATTATTGTAAATTATTTTTAAAAGAATCACAAAAATATGTTTTATGATTTTCAGCAAATAAATTAACTAAATTACAATTTTTCTACAAATTTTTTGCGTTTTTTTTTTCAGTCTACTAATATTCAGCAAAAAATTTATTAATTTTTAGCAAGGCTTTTGTATTTCTAATCTACTAAGTGTTAGCAGAAAACGTGTGCTGAATCTACAAATTTTGTTGCTAAAATCAGCTCGCTGATTTTCAGCAAAAGATTTTGCTGACATTAGCAACTTTTTGCAAGCATCCTCCTGACAAAAATTTTTGCTGACTCAGCAAAATTTTTTGCTGGCTTTACAAACTTTTTTTTTTGAGTGTAGTAAAATCTGAAAGTTTGGGTAGGGATAGCTCCCTTGTAAGTGAAGTATACAAATTCAAATATATGAGTCTGCAGAGAAACTTCTTGGGCATTGGATATAGAATATTATCTTGTGGGAGCTTATTAAAAAGTTATATGGCAATTTCCAAAAACAACTCAAAATGTCCACATTGGGGAACATTTACCCTAAAGTGGACCTAAATTAAAACACACTCTAAAAGCATTTTAAATTAGGTCTGTGGTGTAACGGTTGGAGCGTTGGACTGTTACACTGATAGTCCCAGGGTTCGATTCCCGGTGACGGCAACATCAATTTAGAAAAATAATATGTATGAGATTTCTATCCCTCATATGTATCGCAGCTCCCACCTTCGGTGTTCCCATTGCCCTTACCCCACCGAAGTAAAATAATTAATCAGGCCTATGAACCAAAAAGCTTATCATAAGTTCGCCAACTCTCCATCAGGTGGCGAGCAACAACTGTTCTATGACTTATCATCTCGCGCAATTACAGTGTTCCCAAGGAAAAGACCTAACCACGTGCTTGATTACTAAGAAGGCAAGAATTTAGCAAAATTGATTATAAATAGGTTTTTGTTAAAGATCTGCCTATTATGGAGGCTCTAACTTTCTAAACTTCGTGTTCTGATGAGATTTTTAGCCAGATCGAAATACTAGTATCAACCTAGCTAATATGTTTGACTGCTTTATTTTTGTAAATATACGGAGGTGAAAGCTCGTTATAAATTGAAAAAAAAAATTATTTAAATTCAGATTTATATTAATTTTATTAATTAAAACGATTTATGTATTGTTTAAAGCTTGCTTAAGGGGTTACCAAATACATGCTATCATTTTTTATTGCGGGTACACAACGATATTTTTTTTTTTTTTGTGAAACATATCAAAAATTGTCAAAAATAGACTAGAACAGTTTAAAGAGCTGCGTACACATAAAAAAAATAAAACCTGAAAAGTACTAAGAAAGTTCACTTTAGGGAACATTATGAGAATTCACATTTTGTGTTATTTGTTTTGTTATTTTTTATGGAATCAATTATTTTTAATAAAATTGCGAATATACTTCTTACTCGTCTACAAAAACTCGACTTGGAAATTCTTTAAAACAACTTGTTTGTTAGTGAAAGGCGTGGTAGAGAATAATGAGTGTATTTTCTAAAAATCATAACTACATTGCAAATTTTCAATTTTTTCTGAATCAGACTGCGCAGTTTCTGGTATTGAACCTTCGTCAGTGACCCTGTGTTTTTTGAATTTTGAATAATGTAATATTTGTTATGTTTTTTTTTTGTTCGATTGCGTCTATATGAAATTTTTCTGTGCAATTACTGACCGTGGTATAGATAACTGATTTCTAATGCCACATGCACTCGCACTACACGTTAGACAGAGCGCTTTAGCCCTCTGAGCTATCGTCAGGTCGAGTTTTGTTGTGATTAAAATAGTTTTATTCAATACACGGTATTTTTTGTTCTTGCATACATAATCTCAGAAGTACAACTCCAACAACACAGCAGTTCTATTTTTAGAAACTTACCTCACTCTAATGTCCACTGTTTTCCCATATATTGTAAGTGATGCCACATCTATGATATATTCTTTGTATATTCGATAGATGGCGCTTACGTAGTTAGGGAAGAATTGCCAGAGAGCAAAGTTTGATTTTTGTTTGAGTCTGAATTTTAACGTCTTTTTCAGACAATTGCAATTAATACTATAATTAATATGCAATTTTATTTAATTTAATTGTGGAACGTGTTATTCATGTTTTATTTTTACAAAATATTACATTTTATTTTAGAAATGTTGACGTTAAGAAGAAGAATAAACGTTTTTCTCTCAAAATTATAAACCCTATTAATTTTTAAATCAGACTAGACTAGTTTCTGCCTTTTTATTTTCTTTATGGACAGGCGTCATTAGTGATTTTCCATTTTAAATTGTATTATTATTTGTGTGTTTATAAGTGTCAGATTGTCTCTTTATGATAAATTTTTCAACAATCTGTAAGGCTGTAAGAATCAAACCTGTGTTCTTCTTATATTACAAACATAATAATACCAAGTGATGACGGTTTAGCAATCACACCCAAGTATGGCCTCGAATGTAATGCAGCTAAATTGTAATTTTCTTTCCTATTATTGTATATTATACTCAGAAGTGACAACACTAACAAACACAAATATTCTATTTTTAGATTTTGATTATTTTTTGTAATCTCCTCCGTCTCTATTTCACTTTATGTTGCGATTTTTAGAAACAACACAATAAAACCAATATAAACGTGGTCGATACTTTTTTAAATAGTGATGGCGGAAATTAAACTCGATGACAGTTGACAATTTTGACAAATTTATGTAACAACACGAGAAAGGTTCACTATAGAAAAACAGACCACAATTGGGATAATTACCTAACAAATTCTATTTTTTGTTAACAAATTAAAAAAAAAAATACTTTAAATAAATGGAAAATATGCTTTGAAAATAATAAAAAAAAGCTTTAAAAAGCACAAAATATGCGACTGCAAATCGATGCCATTTTGTTCTGTATTTAACGATTCGAACAGTGCTGGTAAAATAATATGTAGTGGGTATCGAATATTTGTCTTTTCAATGGGTACTCGATGCTTAAAAGTAACCTACTCGATATTTGTATTTAAGACAGAGAAACAATACAAAAATGCGATTCCACTAAGCCAATTAGCATTAACATTCAACATTCAACTCTGCTAGAAGAAAAAATTAAAGTTAAAAAGTTTAAAGAAAAACATTAAAAAACGAAAAACCAAAACATTTAATAGTTTGTAAAAAAGTTTAAAAATATATTTTTAACATTGGAATTTTCAAAAGAGCAAATTTTAAATTTAAAAAACGTTAAAAGTATCGAGTGTACCCAGGTAGAAATTTGGGATGGTACAAAAAACGAAGAGTTTTCAAACGTTTGTTTTGATGGTACTAAAATAAAAGCGTTTCCAAAGCGATAATTGCAAATAATACGAAAAAAAGCATTTAAAAAACATTATTTTGGATTGCTATTCGAACGTTCGGACAAAGTATTTTAGGAATACTTTTTATACAAAACTTACAAATATTTGTGAAATAAAAACACTGTAAAAACATTGGTTCAAAGCGTTTTTCCAACGTTTGTAAAAAGTACTTTAGAAGTTCTTATCGTACAAAATTTACAACAGTTTATAAAATAAAACCAATGTAAAACCATTGCGTTAAAGCGTTTTTCTAACATTGCCAATAGTACTTTAGAAAATCGCTATTTTAATTTACATTATTCCATTTAACAAATCACAATTTAATTGAAAACGTTTTTAAATGAAATATATCTATTTTCCAATAGAGGGCTTTTTATTTTCATATTTGAATATTCGATTTTTAATTTCATTGATTTATTGATATGTTTTATATATCAAAATTTAAATCTATTTTTTCTTTGTGGTTGTCACAATATCGTTTCGTCAAAATTATGTTTTATGTTTATATTTTTTATACTAAATCACATTTCCCTTAATTTAAAACCCTGAAGTAATACTTTTATGTTTCAAGCTTATTAATTTATATTTTGTTACTTTAAATATATTTTAATTAAATTCAATAAAAATATTATTTTTCAAAATGAAATATATAAAATTGTTTAAAATTATTATTCTGATATTTGTGTTGAAAACAATGACAAAGTACTTTAATTGTAGCTTTTTAACGCTTAGAGAACGTTAAAACTGTAAATTGGTATTTATGAACAATTCATAAAGATCTATAAAATTTGTCTTTCGAGCGTTTTGACAATGTTCAAAATTACAACCCTCAAAGCGGTTATCATTTGGGTCGTTTTCATAACGCTTAATAACTGTAAGCCAAAATGTTCTGCAAATACTTATTTAACGATTGAAAAAGCATTTCAAAATTTTGTTTTGCAATGTTTTGAGAACGTTATAAATACCATCCTCAGACCGTAAATTTGGGTTATCATTTTGCACATTCTCAAAACGCTTTAAATTTGTAATTTGGTATGTTTCTGTGAAAACGCTTGTACCATCATGAAAAATGCTTTTAAAACGTTTTAAAGATTGTATTTTTCTACCTGGGTAGTATCCGAATTAAATATATCGAGTAGTATTAAGTATTGAAAAGTAACGAATATACATATTAAATATTCGTCTACATCAGTTTTATATTATCGAGGAAAAACATTCATTTGCATGACATTTCTTCTTAAGCGTACCTCAGGGAAAAAATGACGTTGCAAAATCGAAAATGGTTGTGGTCAATATTACACCCCCAGCGTTTTTAATTTATTTGACAACGTCCGGTGTCAAATTTTTAAAAAACGTGTTCGAATCGACAACGTTATGTTGTCAAAATCTCTGCTAACGCCACATTTTAAGTTTTTGACAACGCATATTACAACTTGACAACGAATGTGGTTAATCTGTCAAAGGTTACGTTGTCAATTTCTCTGCTAATGCCGAAATATTTAGTTTTTGAAAACATATGTTTACAATTTGACAACGAACGTGTTCAAATTGACAACGTAACGTTGTCAGACTCTCTGCAACGAAGAAATTTTAAGAATTTACATTCTTTTCGTTTTAGTCAGTGTGCTTAGCAGCATTATTTCAAATCTTTATTATAAATAAATGGTGAAATTGTTGTGGAGAGTGATTCATGCTTTTCAACAAATGATATCCTTGAAGACAGTAAAGATGGGCAACTAAAACAGTTTTTAAAAGGTAAGAAATATATATTTTTGTTTATATATTATAGCATCACAAGTAACATTAAAAAAACGAAGATTTAAATTAAATAGACAATGCAGCCACTAGGGCTACATGTGGTAACAGTGCTACGATTCTGATGACACAATGGTTTGCTCATGTTTGTTTGTATTTATAGTTAGGAATTGATGAGGAGACAATATCAGTGTCAAATAAAATTGAGGAATTGTGGAGACGTAAGGATGTGAACCACCAACACATCGGTGTCACATTGTTCTAAAACTTTGGAGGTTTGTAAAGGTAAGACAAATTAAAATAGGTTATGTATGTAACATATCTTAGCATTATAATTTAATTTAGGACTTGAAGACATTGCCAAGTGAAACTTCAAAAGAGAAGGCAGTACTTGAATATGCAAGTGGAAACATTAAATTTACATCTGACCATAGAGACGACATTATTAATGTCATTATTGAAGACATTTTAAGTAGAGATATTGTGCTTATAGTCTTTATTATCTTTAAAGGAACTTTGTATAAAGCAAATAATACTTCGCTACCAACAACCCGTGAATTGAATTTTCAAAACTAAAAATTTTATTATTCTAAATGAAAATGTTTATGTTTTGTGTAATCAAATAACATTCAAAACTTGGATTTTCATTTGCAATCTTATGAAATTTGCTCTTTAAACAATGCTACTGCTTATTAATACCAATTTTAGATTTTATAACTCCTCCATTTCATTTATATCTATGAAAAATGGCAACATTTATTTTAGAATTAAGTTAATTTAAGTTATTATGCTTTAAATAATAATATTATAATCAATTTTAATCGTTTTTATTACTAAAGTAGATGGGAACGGGTAGGTTGGGAACGGAATGCGAATGGACCGGAAATTTTTAAATCAACCACGAACGGTGTCAAATCGACACCGGTAGGGTGTCAATTTAACAACGACACGGTGTCACTTCGGTAGTGTGTCAATTTATCACTGACATGATGTCACTTCGACACCATGGCGGTTTCAATTTGTTCACATTTGTAGTCGTTTTAACAACGATATCGTTGTCAATATTCGTTGTTGAATTGACAACGGCGTGTTATAATTTGACCACAAACATGGTTGGCGGGCTATTGACAACGAATGTGTTCATTTTGTACACGAATTGTGTCATCTTTCTATGGGTGTAAAGATATGGTAATTTTGACAAATGTTGTAACATTATAGTAGACTTTATACTTTTTATTCATACTATGGCATAACAAAAATTACCCACAAAAATATTTTCCAACCTTCAATCTTATTAAAAGGCAACAAAATAGCTCTCAGCCTAAATGCCAACAGATAACGTCAAAATATTAAATATCAATTACCAAACCAAAGTAACTTTTCTATATACTTTAATCCGAACGTTAAAAATGGATTAGAAAAATATTAACTACAGACACACATTTTTGACAATTAAGTCATTTATCTAATACCAAACTGACAGGTAAGTCATTAACGCTGCTTATGACTGAAGGGATTAAAAAAAAAAAACAAAAACTAGACAGAAAACTATTTCAAAAGAATAAAAGCAAAAAGGTTATCAAATGTTGTTAATGAAAATGAACGAAGATTTTTTTTTTTTGAAACTGCTTTTTGTAATGGACTTTAAATACGTTGTGTATCTTAAAAAATGTTGACACATATGCTTGCCTTTGACAGCTGTCAAATTGTGACATTAATCAATTATTTATGGTATTTTTTTTTTTTTTATATCATAAAAAAGTCATAATCATTTTTGTGGAGTTTTTCTGAAAAGATAATTTTTAAAAACTATTTTTAGAATTTTTTTTTTTTATTTAAGATTACGCTAATAACGACATTCATATGTAACTCTAATGTGAAAGGCCCTTTTAAATTGTTTTAACATTATGACCAAATAATATAACTGGGTACATAAACTATTTATAAAAGCATATTGTTAAAAGAAAATGTCATCAATTTAATGTTTTCAATAAATTTATTTAATATCGCTTTTCATGGTAATAGAATAATAAAAAAAAAATCTTTAACTTACGACAAAAATGGTGTCGTAAAACGTCAAAACCAAAGTTGTTTGTTGTTTGAACAATATCAAGATGTAGGGTTTCTACAATGGATTTTCATATTGGTAATGTTATCTTGTGCGGCATTCAGACTAGACTGCAAAATACGTGTTTTGCAGAAACGAGTGGAAAAGAATAAAGAACTGTTGGTGTAGAATACAGAGCTTAGATACGTGTTTTGGCAAAACACGTGTTTTGCTATCTACTGTGAGTGTGGCTTTAGATGTGATAGTGTAAAGAACTGTTCGTCGCTCCGAATAGAAAATGAGTTATATGTATTTTTCGATTTTTTTTATTATTAGATTTGAAAGCCTTACCCACCAAAGCTGTTTCCTATTTCAAATGGTTAAGAAGTTAGAACAAGTAGTTAGGGAGCGTGCATTTCCATTTATTTAAAAATTTGGTGAGTATGTTTGGCATGGAACGCATATTCTAAATGATTTATTATTTTGAAAACTGTTTCAACTCTGAAGCTTTGAAATATCGTAAAATTAGGTGTTAGTAGATCATTCAATAGGACCTACCTATTCTTGTAAAATTGAAAAAATGCTAAAAAATAGCAGAATAGTTGAATTGTTTAAGAACAATCGCTGAATTTTAAAGTTTTCTAAATTTATAATAATAATAAAAATCTCAACAGCAACGCTAATGAAATAGAATGCATAAAAGACACTAAGAAAATGTGAACACTGACTAGCAAAGAAATGCTAAAACCTGTACAAATAGTTTAAAATTCATATACTACAACAGAAAATAGTACCTGAATTTGAGCCAGCAGGAATATTCACAGAAGTTGAGATGCATACATAGTCTGGTAAATTAAGATGACCTAAATTTTGAGAAAAAAACTAAATTTTGGTTGACAGTCGTAGTAATAAATTAACTAAGAATTAGTTTAATCGAACGAATTTGTAGGCTGAATCCATAGATAGAAAATTTTTGTTAAATAGGACTTTTAGTCCATTTTTCTCTATCTCGTTGAGTTTCCAAGATATAGCCTATTTTAAATGATTATAAAATACAAATTATGAGGAAAGAACGCCATCTGTATAAGAAAATATAGAAAAAACTAAAGCTGGTGTTAGTTAAAAAATTTATTAAATCAATTAATGTTTTAATTGATTTACACCTATAACGGCAATGATAATATCGAGCAATTCCATATGAAAGCGATCACCTTTGGACGACCCCTCTCCGATTTTAAAATAATAGTCTCAATCGATTGCCCAGCAAAAATAATGTACATCATATATTTTTTTTTTTTATAGTGACTGGTTTAGTGTGTGTGCACCACTGTCATGTGACACAAATTGAAGAATTCTTCATAAGGGACCTCATTGAAAGTTGTTTTAAAAAAAAACTACTCGTTGGAAGGTATGAATCAGGCCTTTAATTGAAAAATAAAATTTTGCTAATTTTTCTCAGAAATTTACCCTTTTTCCCATGAAAATTAAATTTTCCCATGAAAATTAAATTTTCCGATTTTCCACAGAAGCTCCTAAATTTTCCGGCTAATTTTATTTTTTTGGATCCTCATAATTTTTGCTTTAAGAATCAGCAAATAAAAAATGGGCCCCGACTCCTTGTTTGGACGGAGAAGAGCATTTAAGAGACCACCTTGTTCTCATTGTTTTTATATTTTTATAATTGAATTATTTTTAATTATTTAAAAGAAAAATTAGGAAATTTTATTTTTCAATTAAAGCCTGATTCCAATACCTTCCAACGAGCTATCACTCGTTGCGATCGCTTTAGTAGTTTTCTCATAATTTTTGCTTTAAGAATCAGCAATAAAAAAATGGGGCCCGACTCTGTTTGGACAGGAGAAGAGCATTTAAGAGACCACCTTGTTCTCATTGTTTTTATTTTTTTATAATTGAATTATTTTTTAATTATTTAACAAGAAAAATTAGGAAAATTTTATTTTCCAATTAAAGCCTGATTCAATACCTTTCCAACGAGCTATCACTCGTGCGAAGTTTTTAAACAACTTTCATGAGGTCCCTTATTAGAATTCTTCAATTTTGTCCATGACAGTGGTGCACACCACCACTAAACCAGTCACTATAGAGCAATTCCATATGACATGTGACAAAATTGAAGAATTCTTCAATGAGGTCCCTTATGAAGAATTCTTCAATTTTGTCACATGACAGTGGTGCACACCACCACTAAACCAGTCACTATAAAAAAAAAAAAAAAAATATGTAGGTACATTATTTTTTGCTGGGCAATCGATTGAGACTATTTATTTTAAAATCGGAGATGGGTCGTCCAAAAATTTGCCAATTTTGATCATTTTCATATGGAATTGCTCTATCAGTTTAAACTTTTATTGAAAACTAAAAAGGAAAAACAAATAACTTTATAAAAAAATATGATACTCACAAAAGTGTGTGACGATACGTTGGTATATGTGTTTTTGTTAATTTTATGTCTGTTGTATGTGGGTATGGTTTGCTTGAAAACTTCAAATGGATTTTCTTTTAAGCATACAGCGTATTAAAAAATAAGTTGGGAATTACTTCTAAAAAAATTTGTTATTTATATATTAAAAGTGAATTAAAATATTAATTAATTCAATTAATATTTGTTTAGAAACAAATTTAATTTATTTCAAATTTCTGTGTACATTGGAAAATTAGTGCAA